>JAQFXP010004533.1:0-10534 GCA_034693685.1 Belba bartosi
GTGACTTTTAATGAGCGAAGTTTATGCTATTTTTATGCAAATATTTTTTGAGACCTTTTTTTCTAATCGACTTTTTTTGTCATTCAATTTATTTTCGCATTTATTTAATTGTTAGTCACTTTCCGACGCTTACGCTTAACAATTAAATAAACTTTAACTGGTCATTTACTTTTGCATGTACGCTTTTTTGACACTATAGTTTGCTTTAATGTAGTAGGCTCGTTTAAGAAAATTAGTCTGTTTGATTTTTTTTTGTTTTGTTTGCTTAATATTATTGTAGATTTTTGTGCAAATTTTTTAATTTGATTTTTTGACTTTACATTTGCATTCAAATTGCAGCTATAGCTAGATTATAGTTCTTATTCTAGTTATTAGTTTTAATAATAGACTGTTTGTATATATTTATATATTTTAGAGATAAAGTGGTAAGCTAGAATTTTTTTTAATAGAGTTATTTAAAAAAATTACTATTTTAAATACAAATTGCATCTATAATAATATTTAACGTCAATTATAATAATATTTTTTTGGGTTTAATTATAAGTTTTGTTTCGAATGATATTTTTTTTTTGGTTAACATAATAATGTGTGAAAATTAAGCTATTTTTTGGTATAATTTAGTTAATATTTTTGTTAAAATGTTTAACTATTCTCGCAAATGCTGTTTAATATTCGAAAATAATAGCTTATTTATACAGGTTTAATCTAGCTTGCTTATTTTTTGTTCGAAATGGCAAAAGCAAAAATAAAACTTAATGTCTGACTGCATTAAATTCCGAATTGAATTAATTTGAATATTAAAAACCAAATTAGCTATAAATGCAAAAGTTTTAGATACAATTAATTAGTATTCCGAAAAAATAGTTTCTTGCTTAAACCAATAATTAAATAATAATCAAAATGAAATTTAAATGTAAATTAGCAATGTTTAATTCGATTTGTTTCCAGGACATTCTTAAAATGCTTTTCTATTTATTTAAATATTAATTTTTAATTTGTTTTAAACTTAATTTTTATGTTTCTTTTCATATGTTTTAAGAATTTTTACATTTTTTTCAAAAGTAAACAAAAATAAAAATATAAAACAAAATAAAAAAGTCTTTTAAGTATTTGCTTGAAGTGACGAATAATTTGCTCTAAACGACAGTCTTTTCGATGCCTTATAATTAAGTGATTATAATAAACAAATATTAAATTAAAATTAAATTATGTTTTTGTTTATTGCCTAGAACAATTATTCGCATTTTTTCATAATTTCTAAATAACGTATAATTAGATAAATATATATAAAAATCTAATTAAAATTTTTTTTCCAAATATATATAATTATTTTACGACATATTATAGAGTAGTTTAAAAAAAACTTTTTTCTCATCTACTCTTAAATTAATGTTTTAGTCATTAGTTTGTATATAACATGACTTTAATTATGATTTTTTTCTTTTTTTAATTTTGTTTTTTGTAAATATAAATAAAAATTTTTAGATTTATTAACTGTTATATTACGAAAGCTATAAATATTAAAATATTTTTTTTTGTAAATGTCGACTTGGTGATTAGAAAAATTAGAATTTTATTCCAAAATAGGTTTGAATTTAATTATTATAACGGCATTAATGATGTAAACGAGCCAACAGTTTATGCACTTATTAAGTAAAAATGTGTTTTTAAATTTAAATTTTCTTATTTTTGTTTAAAAATTTTATTCAAAAAAATAAAACAAAATTTTTTTTGAATAAAATTCAACCAATTTTCTGCTTTAAAACACCGGTTAATTGAATACAAAAATTTGATATTCAGGTGTAAAACCTTAAAACGACTTTTTTGTTTGAGTGTTAATATCAAAGCCATAGCTAAACCTTTATTTTATTTTTATTTTTTTGGCTAAACTAGTTAATAGTTTACATTATTTATGTAAAATAGCAGTCGTTATCACATTATTTGAGAAAAAGGCAAATGCCGTTTGAATATAGATTTCCGAATTAACCTTCCATTAAAAGCGGCTCTGGATTGGGCCCTGTTTATTTTTCGGATTAGATAATTGGTGTCATTTTTGTTTTTAATGTTTTATTAATTCTTACAATTTTTTTTCTTACGGTTTATTATTTTCTAATTTTTATTGCTTTTTATCAGCGATTAAAACAAAATTATAATTTTTTTTGGGCGAAAAGGTTCCGAAAAAAAAATAAATTTTAGATAATTTTTATCTAAATTGTGTTTAAAAACTGTATTTAATTTTTTTTTCTCAAACGAATGATACGAGTAAGCAAGTTTTTGCTTTAAATTTATGATAATATACGTAAATAAATAAAAAATATTTATACAAACCTATAGTTAAAATATAATTAGCGAATATAGGCGTAAAAAACAAAAGACCTATAAATTTATGTATTGTATATTAAATTTTTATAATTAGCTAGACAAATTTTGCAGTCAAAAAAAAGTTATTCTAAGCGTAAAATAGTGTTTTTATTTACCTAGCTAACACTTTGAAAAATTAGCTTTTTAAATTTTTGCTCGAATTTAATTACAGCTTATAGATTTTTTTTACTATTTAAACAAGAATGGAACATAAATGTTAATTTATATATAGTGTAAGTTAGTGTATATTTTCAAATAATTAGCGAAAATATTAATAATTCAAAACTTTTTTTCCCAATTTTCTAATGCTTTTACTGCAAATGAATTATAGATTTTCTTTTTCAACAGTAGTTTCGAATTATTTTATTAGTTTTTTTTCCGAAACACTAATCCCTAATACAATCAAAATAGTGAATAGAAATTATAAATAATTAAATGATAGCTCAAAATATAGCATTAGATATACTGTTCGTTAGATTATATGCTATTCTATCGCTTACTACTGTCTTATTCAATGTTTGCCTTTCAGTGCAATTCAAATACAAATTATAGATTAGTTGCAAAAAATTATAGTTTTGTTTAATGATAAGAAAATTTATTATTTATTTTATTGTTTTTTTTTTAATTTGTATTAAAATATATAATTTGTTTTTTAAAACTATAATTAGTTTAATGTTTTAATTAACATAAAATTTATTGCCAATAAAATTACAGTTTATATACATAAGAGTCTATTAGTGTTAATACATTTGAAAATAATTATTTTTTGAAACATTTTTTTATTATTTAAAAATTCAATTTTTGACTCTAACTGTTGAACTCATAAAAAACTATTTTTGTATTATTTGAATTAAAATTATTAATCTAGCTTGCAGTAATAATGTACAACAATATTAAATAATGAACTAGATACTAAATGCCATTAATGTAAAACAGTATAGTCAGTTTTTTAAAATGATAAAAATGTTTTTTTAAACAATTTGTCTGCAAAATAGTCAAGTTTATATTAAATAAAATTAAATTTAAACTTTAATCTTTTATGCATATTAAAATTATACTTATTTCAATGTTTTAATTTAAACTTATCGGGACAATTTGAACACATAAAACAAATAATGTTTATTTATGTTTTATTATATTATTAAAGAAAATAGCTTGTATATTTTTAATAATTTGTTAAAAATGTTTATTAATATTAAAAATAAATTTTTTTTTAATAAAATATTTTGATTGAAAAACAAAGTTTAAAATTATAAATATATTTATTGTATTTATAATTTTAAATAAATTTATTAAAGTTTACTAAAATATAATGAGCAAGTAGGGATTATAAAAGTTTATATATATATATATATTTACTTTTGACTTTTAAAACTTGATTATGAGTATAATTCTAATTTTATTTAGAATTACAGTTTTAAAATAAATTGTACAAGCTAGACAATTTATAAGATTTTAAATAGCAAATTTCCTGGGTACTTACGAATTTCAGAAACAGTACTTTATTTTATTATTAAAATAACATGTATAAAAGTATATATGAATATATTTTACTTGGTCAGTATTAGATATATAATTAGTTTTTTTAATAATCCAAAAAATATATTGTTTTACAGTATATAACAATTTATCTACAAAATAGACTGATTTATATTAAATAAAATTAATTATAAACCTTAATCTTCTATACATATTAAACTTATAGTTACAATATTTTAATGTTTTTATTAAAATTTATCAATTCAATGTCAACTTATGAAATTAAAAATATAGTTATAATTTTTAAACTTAAACAATAAACTAACAAGATTGGTTTTAGGAAACTGCAGTTTTATTTTTAATATTATAGTAAATAAATCATAAACTCTGAACACACAATATACACACAAATAAAATTAATAAGTTCATAAGTTAAAATTAAAACTATTAAATTTATTTATTTCTTAAACTTAAATATAGGAATAATTTTATTTTTAATAAAAGTTTAAACTTATAATTGAATTTAAAATGTACAGGTTAACCTATTTATAGTTATTAACAGGTTAAATGGCAAAATTATTGGACAATTTCGCTTGACCTTGTACATTTTGACGCCTTTCCACTTTCAGTTTTTTCATTATTATCATTATTTTTTCTCAATTAAAAACATATAAATTATTTTAGAAGCAAAACTAAACAGTATACTTTTGATATAATCTTGATAATAAATTTGAAAATTTTATTTTATATATTTTCAAAATTAATTTATTTTTGTTATTATTTTAATTTTATACTTTAATTCTATTTTAACATTATTTTGACACTTAGTCAAAACAATATACTCGTATGTCTAAATCTGCCATGTCATTTTCTAGAATGTCAAACTAAAACTTCAAAATTTAATTTTTGTTTTTAAATAAATATTTGTAAGATTTTTAATTTAAACTGTTAAACTCGCAACTTTAATGTTTATATTTGATACTTATCTTTAATATTTTAAACTAAAACTATACACTCTATATGACTCAATTTCTTTATTAAAGTCTTAATTTCTATTATTTCTTTAAACTATAAATTTAAACCTTGTAAGTTGTAAATTAATTGTAAATTAATTTTTTATTAGGTGCAGTTTATTCATTTATTTTAATGTTAGCAGCCTAATTTCATTGGTTTTTTAGAATGCTTAATTTTTTACTTTTACTCAATCAAAAATGTTTTTTAATTATTTTAAGAATTGCAAAAATATGCCTTGCTTATTTGATATTTTGTTAATTTTTAAAATCCCCTCCGATTCCCATGCTAAAATTTTCCATGTTTTTTAGTTTAATTTTTTTACTGGCATTCTGTTATTATGCATTTTACTAGCAACTTATTATCTATGTTTTTTTTATCTATAATATTTTCAGGTACTTGCATCTTAATTTTTATTTTATTAGTTTGCCTAGATTGTTTTTCTTGTTATTTATAAAACATTTTTTAAATATAATATAAAAATGTTTTCATTTTATCTAAATATTTTGATTGTCAACATTTTAAAATGTTTTTGTATTTATTTATAATTTTATATTTTTAACATGTCCGAATTTTGTTCATATATATTTTGTTCCATAACTGTTTGGATTAGTTTTTTTTTGCAACAAAAATATTTTTTCAGTTTTTATACTTTATTTTATTATTCTATTCACTGAATAAATAACAATAAATATAACCGAAATATATATTACAATAAATCAATTGTAAAGCTATGACCGAATTTGCGATTCAATTGGCGATTGTTTTGCCACAACTTTATTGTTTGAATTGAATATTTAGGGAAAAAAATTATTATTATATAAAAATTTCAAACTTAAGAACATAAAAATACAAACAATGTTAGAAAATTTTTAACAAATAATGTACAGGGTGATAATAACACATTAAAAAAATATTTGCATGATTACAAAATTAAATCTACATTGAAGTTTAAATCAAAATTGCTGCTAATTAATTAAGCTTGCGTAAATAAAATAATAAGAATTAGATTATTAAAATTTAAGTTAATATATTAAATAAATAAATATAAATCAAATAAGTTTTACTAAAACATTAATCAAATTTATTTAATAAGAAATAAATCTATTGTTTAAAATGTCCAGGTCAATCTTGAGCACTCTGTATATTAAATAATAGCCAAAAGGCCTAATAGTATTGTTGCGAACAAGAGTTGCTCAATGTTTGGGCTGAAGAAAATGCAATGAAAAACAGTTTGTTTTTCAGTAATAAAGTCATCAATTCATTCATCACTAGACAACTGGAGATATGTATAGATATTAATACTATTTTTCTTTTTCTTTAAATACGAAAATTGATGATTAGTTTTCTTTAATATAATAGTTATTATATTTTTTTTACGACTTCAAAGTCAATGTAAAAAATAAGAGAAAAAATTTATTACACAATAAGGGGTCCAACAGTTGGCTTATCAAATGATATAAGTTATCATTAATCACGGATTTTGTGCTAAACTGATGTGAATTTTTCATTATTTTTCTGTATTTATATATATTTTTTTCGTACATTTTCTTCATTTCGGTTACTGTTGTGAAGAACCGGTTTTTGGTTTCAAATGTTTTTTCATTTAAATCAATCCATTTGTTAATTGTATTATTATTTAAAGTTTTTTTAAAGTTTTTTTTCGTTTAAAAACAGTTTTTAGACTTTTTTTTAACCAAATTCGTAGAAATAAGTAATTTTATGCTAAATGTTTGAAAATTATTTCTATTTTTCCAAATGAGCTATTATTAGGTACCAACAGCTCCGGCATCATAGGTAGAGCTGGCTGTGAGACCCCCAACTGGGGTTGTCCTAAAGTCTATAGACATTAACCCGAATTAGAAGTTTTTATTTCATTAATCAATAAATTGTTTTTTGACTTTTATTGTCGAAAATAATTACATAAAATGTTATTTTTATTCAAATGTTTTTGTGCTTTATTTTGTTAGTTAGATAACAATAAATAATGGTTTTGTTTGGTAATTAATCTTGTTGAGATATAATTATTTATTGTTTTTCAAATGTTCTAATGTATTGTGAATTTATTTGATGCGAATTAATCTAAATTATTATTTTTTTTGTATATAATTTAAATTTATTTTGTTTTGTGTTTTACGTTATTTATTGTTTTTAATGTTTTTGATTTTATATGTCATTTGTTTTATTAACTTTTTTTTAATAATAAAACTATTTTTTGAGACTATTTTTCAAAAGTTAGATATTTTTAAAATCAAATTTTATGTATATTTCTGTAAAGTATTGAATTGCTGTATATATTCGGAAACAAATTACTCAATAATACTCATACTATACGTAAGATTGGTTTTAAAAGTTTACAAATCGATTGTCAATAAAAGTAATTTAAAAAAGATTTTACAAAAAAAAGGAGAATTTTTTCATTTCAAACATAACTGGAATAGCATTCATGAAAAACAAAACATGAAAATTCGAAAAGTAATGTATATTTTTCAATCAACTTGGAGAAAAAAAGCTAAATTTGAAAAATTAATCGAGCATAAAATTCATCTCATCTAAAAAAACAACCGGTCAAAAATGACCTAAGTACATTTTAAAGCGATCATGTGTAACAATGTTATTTGTAAATGTATGTTGATGCAAATCAATTTTAGACTATACCTGTCATTTGTTTTATAAATTGATTAAGACACATTCGTAATCATTTTGCGTAAAATAATTTGTAGTCAATAATTTAGATACTATTAATTGTAACTTGCAAATTATTATTAATTATTATTTATCTAAAATAATTATTTCTGGTACCATGTTAAAATGAATCAATTAAGTAAAATTAATTCTCTGCTCAAAGCATATAGATGAAATTTAGAGATATTTAAACTAATTAAATTTTTAACAATTAATCTTGCTCAAACTGTGCTTATTATTATTTATTTTTATTTTATTTTTTATAATAAATATTAATGTATTTAAAATAATCGATCGCTAAAACGAATCAATTAACTCATTTTCACCATAATATAGACATTTAGAAAAATTTTTTGTTTATATTTGAAAAATACAAATAAAGAGATTATATTTTGCATAAAATTACGATTTAATTAATTAAATGTCTTTTGAATTTTGACTTTACTTTTAAAACAATTAACAATCTCTCTCTCTCTCTCTCTCTCTCTCTCTCTCTCTCTCTCTCTCTCCCCTACTTTCTCTCTCCTACTCTCTCTCCTACTCTCTCTCCTACTCTCTCTCTCTTGCTCTTTCTCTCTCCTGCTCTCTCTCTCCCTCCTGCCCTCTCTCTCCTACTTTTTCCCTCTCTCTTGCTCTCTCTCTCCCTTCTGCTCTCTCTCTCTTGCTCTCTCGCTCTCTTTCTCTCTTCTGTTCTCTCTCTCCTGCTCTCCCTTTCTTTTCTTCCGGTCCTGTCTCTCCCGGCCCTCTCCCACAGCCCAATAATAGTCGTATTCCTGTATTCCTGCGAACAAATAATTTAATGTCAAATATCCTAATGACTGCCAACCGATGAAAATAAAATTGTGTTTATGTTTCTCGTAATCAAAATTTCACAGGTCATAAAATTTGCAGCATAGATAATCCTTGCTTGTGCGTTTAATTATAGCTTAAATTTGTGTTGCCTTCTATATGCAATTTTTATCACTTTATTTTCTTCTTCCTTTTTAAATCTATATTTTATTTGCAAGTACAATTTTTTTATTGTTGTTTTATTTAGCAAAAATGTTAATTTTAATTTAATCTGCTTGAGTTTGATGCGCTTGGTGAATTTTATGTCGGAAATATTTGCGGCGCCAAAGTTATTTTTCTCAAATTTGCATCGTAAAATATTTTATGTTTAATAATTTTCTGATTGTTATTTTGATTTTAATATATGACTACACCTTTTTAATAATTGTCATTGTCAATTTTTATTGAGTAATTAGTTTCTCTTTTTGATTGACAATTATTTTTTAAAAATAATATTTTACTATATTTTCTAAAAATAAATTTCACTTTTAATGCGAATTTTAATTTGTTTTTTAATGATTATTATTATTATTATTGTTATTATTATTGTATCTAGCAAATTGAGATTGTGCTAATAATAAACTGCGTTTTGGATTCTATTTTGAAAGCACTAGTTAGATTTATTAATAATCGATCTTAATGTTATTATTTAACATTATAATTTATGCATATTAATATTTTTTAAGTTTTATTATCCACGCTAATTTAGTATTAGTCATTAAAGTTTTTTATATAATTTTTTTTTGCTTTTATGTTAATAACTAGGTTTTTAAAAACATCAAGTTATAATTACAATTATTTATTAAACAGATATTTAATACAAATATTATTTATATAGTCATTGGGTTTAACAATAAATTGTATTTTTTGCTTATATTTTGAGTTATAATAAAAATAAATTTGAAAACTAAAATTATTAAAATAATTTTAATTTTTAGATAAAAATATTGACATTATAAAGTTTTATGTAAATATTTATCCTTGCAAATTTATATTTTTCAAAACACTTCAAAATTAATTTAATATTTTCGCAAAAATATTCATAACTCGTAATCATATTCATTGAAATTTAATACATAAGTTGAAAATCAACACAATTTACGAAATATTCGTTGAATAAGAAAAATGTATTAAAAAAGAATAAAAATCTTGTATTTAAATCCAAAACACATATAAATTGCCTCTGGGTAAAAATATTATACATAATATTTATTAGAGTGAAAGCTGTAAATATTTGAATAGAAAAAACTGTTCAGAAAAACAAACAAAAAAATGAATGTTTGAATTGTTTATCAGTTTATAAAATACTTAATCAGAAAAACTGAATACAAAATCTGATTTAATTAAAATATAATCAAATTTTAACTTTCGATTGATATCGACTCCTATCAGCGATCGGCACGTAATTGAATGGAAAGAATTTATACAACATTTTACTTATATAGCTCTTACTCTTCAGGCCTTTCGGGGTTTGCTCGGCGTTAGGCAGTGCTGTTCGGCACTGGTCTGAGTCCGGGTTGAGGTCATCGCTGTGACTGCAGACGAGTTCGAAGAACCCGAAGTGGATTTGATCAAAGAATATCTCGAAGTACTGCCGGGCCTCAGCGCCGCAGTGGTCGACAGCCAGTGCGTCCGTACAGAGCTCTTTGCGCTTATGGGCACAGCATAGGGTCATTCGCCAGTCGTGTTCGCCCTCACCGGCCAAGTGCTCGAACGCCAGCAGATAATTGTTAAGACAAGGTATGGCTGCGTCGACGCCAATCACGTTCTCGTATATGCAATCGCCATGTTTTAGGTATGCTAGCATGCCACAATTAGGAGATTAGTTTTAATTTTACTGTTTTTGTTGAATTATTTTCTATTTTTTGCATTTATTGCATAAATATATACACATTTAAGTTTTGAGCATGTTTATCTTATTTTATTTATTATCTAGATCCATTTTTGTCAACTGAGAAATATTGATAGATAAAACTAAATAGGGGATTATAGTAAATTCAATTTGAGCTCTGGTTTCGATTAGAATTTATCAGGGCTTAAAATTAAATTATTTGTACTTGGCTTGTTTATTATTATTTGAATTTATTACTTAGATTTTCAATAATGTCTTCGATTTTTTCCAAATAATCTATTTTTCACTTTTGAATAGAATTTATATTTTTGACAAAAT
>JAQFXP010004534.1:0-10534 GCA_034693685.1 Belba bartosi
ATTAATATTTTTTAAATTACACGTATTAAAAAATAGCAAGCAATTTAAAAAATTCCCTTTAAGTTGCTCACGCTGTATTTATAAAAATCATTTAATATTCTTGACAGAAAATTTATCAATACGTTGAAAAAGTAATAAAATTTTAAAATAAATAACATATATTTCTATAAATTAATTTAAAATACAGTTTTAAATGCTTATAATTTTAAGTAATCTGGATAAATTATTTAATTTAAATTTGCAAATTATTTTGATATAAATATTTTTATTAAATAATATATTAATTTAATTTATATAATCAATGTTGCAAATTATATTTTCAGCATTATAATTTTACCAGGGATTAAACCTAAATCTCTAAACATTTTCAAAATTTTATTATTTAAAATTATAGTTAATTTTTAGTTTATTACATAATAAACACTTATATATTCAAATGTGTCCAGAAACATTAAAATTGAATTACACAAACTTTTACTTAAAAATAAATAATCATGTAAATAAGATTAAATAGCTCTACTAGGCATTTCAAATTTATATATACAAAACATTAATTGAGTAATTTTAATTTGTGATTTTGTTCTACCGGTTATAATTAATTTAGCATAAACATCTATTAAAAGTTAAAAAATAATTTACAGTTTATAATTATCAGTTTATTAACTGTAAATTAAATTTTTAATTTCATTTACTTATTTGTTTAAATTAAATTTAAAAAGCAAAACAGACTGTATTTTAAAATTATTAAATAACTACGCATACGAGTACAGTACTAATTATGTAATAAAATAAAAATTAGCTTTAATTTTAAATAAAAGCATTTTTAAAATGGTATGAATTATTTAGTTTCAACTTCTGGTTATATAAATTGGTGAACAATTTAAATAATTAAATTAATGTTTAAAAAATCGACCGATTAATTGGGGGAAGAAGTAAAAACAGTAGATTGATTTTTTCAAAATGTTAATAAAAACTTAGAGTGTACGTATCTCCAAAATCAATTTTTGAAAGAAAAAATGAAAATTTTCAAAATTTTTTTAGTTTTTGGCTAATCCAATTTTCTCAATTTCAAAATTATATCAAATAATTATTTTAATATATTTTAAAGAATTCAATGTAAGTTTATAATTTCCCCAACCATTTTTTGTGGTATTATCAAAATTTTACAAAATAATTTTTCTTGTATTTTTTTTTATTTACCCAACTATTAAAATAGATTTTTTTTCTTAAACTCAATTTTTCATCAATTTAAATATATTATTATAAATAAAGACAAACAGCTCAAATTATTTATTTAACAATTTGTAATTTTCTATTTTTTGATTGAAAATCAAAATTTTTAAAATTATTTTTTAATTTTTATAGTTTTAAAAATATTTAAATATGTTTTACTGACTTATGAGCATGAAGTTTTTTTTATAATAGGTTTAGTAACGGTTTCCTAATAATATCTTAACTCAAAATACATTCACAGATCAATTTTATCTTAAGTTTTATATTTTTAACTTATTATTTATTTGAGTAATTTTATAGCAATCAAATTTTTTATCAATCAACTTATTTAAATAAATAAATTATTTTTAAAATTAAACAAGTAAAAGTTAACTAACAAAAATATTATAACTATAAAATTACTCAAATAAATAATAAGCTAAATATTTAAAACTTACTAGTTAGATAGAATTGATCTATGAAAGTATTTTAAGTCAATATATTCCTAGGGAATCGCTACTAAACTTATTCTTAAAAAAAATTTTATGTTTATGAGTTTAGAATCTGTTAAAGATTTAAATTTGAATAAAGCTTAAAAAATATATTTTGGTAGCTAGGTTTCTTTGATAATAAAATTGAATCTAAGTCGACTTTAAAACCACTAAAACTTGTAATAAATTTATTTAAAATATATATTATACTTTTATTAAATGTATTATATTATATAAGAAAAAATGTATATATCATATTGGGGCGTTTCCCAATAATTTAATAAATAATATTTTGAAAATATATTAATTTTTTTAAAAATTAAATTACAGTATGTAAGTGTATTTAAGATTACGTTATTTTAACAGTAAAAACAAACTTAAACTCGTTATACAATACAATTTTTTATATACCAAAAAATTATCGATTAATTGTCATAAACATGAAAAATTTTTTTCGATAATAAGTTTAGTAGCGGTTTCCTAAAAATATCTTAACTTACAATACATTCACAGATCAACTCTATCTTAAGTTTTATATTTTTAACTTATAATAATTTTGTAGTAAACTTATAGTATATTTAAGTAATTTTATAGTTATAATATTTTTATTAGTTAAATTTTACTTGTTTAATTTTGAAAATAAATAATTTGATTAAATAAGTTAATTGATAAAAAGTTTGATTGCTATAAGATTACTCAAATAAATAATAAGTTAAAATATAAAACTTGAGATATAATTAATCTGTGAATGTATTTTGAGGTAAAATATTCTTAGGGAACCGTTACTAAACTTATTATCGAAAAAAAAATTTTTATGGTCATAACATAAAATATCAGATTACGATTATATTCTAAAAACTTTCAAAATAAATTTTGTTTAAGATAACATAACAATTAAGTGTAAATAAGAATAACATAAAGATGAATAAAAATATATATAATAATATCACATATTTATTGCAAAAACGTATGTGATTAAATTGTAGTTAAAATACATATGTTTAAAATTTGCGTTTGGTATAAATAATTTCATAACAATTATTTTAAAATACTTTGATATTTAAAAAATTTTACATTAATACATTCACATACAGCAATTCTCAAATCTTACTTCTTTAGTTATTTACAATATTCTTAAATATCCTTGGTTAAATTTATATTAAAAAATTTTACAACTATAAAATTTTGCAAAGAACTCATCATATTGATATTTTTTAAAATTTTATTTTAAACTTGAGTAACAAGATATAATTTGCTCAGGAAAATCTACATAGGATAAAAGAAAAATTAAACAATGCATTTTGTTAATATTAAAATTTAATTAAATACGTGTATTTTTATTTTTAAAAATTATGATTTGTAACAATTTTAATCAGTACTAAAACCTAAAAAACGTAATTTTGTTACGCTTGTAAGTTAATCATTCTTAGTTTTTTTAAGTAAAAAAATTATTATTATTATAATTTTTAAAATGGTTTTATTGGTTTGCTTATTACGGGATTTACCATACGTGTTTTATAGATCTCATCAAAAGACACTTTTTTGCCGTTGAAACCATATTTTTAAAAAATTTAGTTTTTGAGTTATTTAATATCAAAGTTCTGACTTCAATGGAAATTTGGCCAAAATTCTAATTTTCAGAAATTAATTTAACCCCCGTCTCCCTACTTATTTTCGCGTAAATTTTTTTTTGAACAATCTACTATAAATAAGAAAACTGGACTGTGGACCAGAGTTAGTGTTAGAGTTTTAAACTGGGTTTCCAAGAGAGTTCACAATATACTTATTCTGAATCTGACTGACTCTGGTTCTGGCTCTGACTCTAATTCTGATTCTAAAATCCCTACAAATTTTGCACACTTTAATGACATATATTACGGCAAAACGTCACTGATGCCTGCTGATCCAGTCTGTGTTAGTCCACATGTCGTTGCAATATAAAAAATATATTTAAAAAATACAAAAAATCTCGTGAACTCTCTTGGAGACTTAGTTTAAAACTTCCTTTTAATTAGTAAATTGTCTAAAAAATTTTTCACGAGAAAATAAGTGGGGGACGGAGGTTAAAATAATTTCTGAAAATTGGAATTTTGGCCAAATTCCCACTGAAGTCAAAATTTTGATATTAAATAACTCGAAAATTAAATTTTTAAAAAATATGGTTCCAACGGCAAAAAGATGTCTTTTGATGAGATTTATAAAACAAGTATGGTAAATCCTGTAATAAGCAAACCAATAAAACCCCTTTAAATATTGTTTACCAGAAACATATTAAAACAATGTTATCAACAAAGTTCAATAATAAAATGATAATTTTCTGAAACTACCTTGTTTACATATTTACATTGTTACAATATTTCTATTTTACTATCAAAACTGGACCAATTTGGAAAAATAGAAAAATTATAATTTAATTGTTTGTAATTATTTAGCAGACAATTGGAGAGATGTGACTTTTAATCAGTTGAAATCAATAGTAAATTCAGATTTCATAAAAATGTGAGATAAACTAGTGTTTGATTTAATTTAGTCATTACAACACTTAAAACCTTATATTTTATCAATGTATTCGATAATTAAATAAATTTTTTAAAAGTTTTATGTTACACAGAAACATCGTTCCGTTTGTTTGTGAAAATAATTTGTGCTTGGCACTTTTAAAGATACACAAACAATAAATAAATATCTTGTTTTTAAAAATATTCAACAAATGATTAAAGCAAATCATTTATTGTTGCTCGATAATTTAAATATTGTAATTACAATTGATACTTAAAATCGCATAAACTGTCATTTTATATCTAAAACTAATTACAATAGTCCAAAATCAAGACGACTCTTAAAGATTTAGATCGACACTAATTGAATTTAATATTGAATTATTGATCAATCGCTTGAAGAGGTAATAAATTTGACTTTAAATATATTATTTTATTTTAAAGTTAACTAAATAAAACAATAAAATATCAAACATTTATAATTCCGAATATAAAATATTCAAATATATCAAATTAGTTTTTAATCAAAATTGTGTTATTTTTAAATAATAATTAAAGATGCAAAATTGATGTTTTTTCTAAGTTTTATTTATAGAATGAATTTCATGTTTATCTGTTTCTAACTCAAATTTTGATGCCTCAATAATAATTAAACAAAAATTGTAATATTATTTAATTATTTAAAACTAATTTTGGAATATGAAATAAAATATTAAAGGTAAAATAAACTTAAATAAAATTTTGTTGATATAAATTTTAATCAAAATTGAAATATATAATCTTTTAGTTTAATATTATTAATTTTAAAATGCTAATATTACATTGTATTCCACATATTGCTGTATTATGATATATGCAAGAATTTAGCAAGTTTTTAATAAAACAATTATATTTAAATCTCGAATTAATAAGTTTATACTGTTAAAAATATAACAATTTAATTGTAATCATATTAATTAATTAAAATAAATTTAATGCTGTTTATAATTTATTACTCTTTTTTTGCACAACCAAATATAATAATAATTATTATTTTCTATAATTTTATACATTATAAAAAATAGATTTACAGTTAATATTTTATTAAAATTTAACAAATATTGAAAAAATATAATATGATATTAACTGTTCAGTAATTAAAGAAATATAGCTAAACCAGAAAAACACAAAACAATTGTGTTGATTGATTAATTGATTAATTTTATTCAATTTTAACCCCAAATATAAAATTATATCTAATATAAAAATTGTTATTTAAATTTTATATAAATTTTTAAAGATTAGTTAAAAACTTTATCGGATATAAATTGGTAATCTAATTATTTGTTTTATTAAATACCCTCAAAAGATTAACAAATTTTTATATAATTATTATTAATTTTTGTATTATTATTTCTTACAATTCTCATTGGAAGCATTTGATGGGCTTATGATTAACTCCAATTTGTTTAATATTGATCACATACGACGACGCCTATTGGGGAGAATAATTATTCTTATAAAATAAATTTTGCACAAATAAATTTATGTAGACAAAAATATTTGTTTTTAAAATTAATAGAAATTTAAACAAAAAATATATTTTTGTAATAAGTGTCCAAATATATACTGCATGTATTGTAATGACATATAATCCATTATATCGTAATACCCCACATATAGAGGCATGCCGGTATAAAGCGAGAAAAATTTTTAATATAAAAATTTTATTTAATTAGTATTTTTAATTAATTGCAATAAATAAATGCAAAGTTTATTAACTTTTATTGCTGGTTTAATTTTTATTTAAATTTCCATTTGTTTTTTTCTAATTTTAAATTAAAATTTAAATAATTAAACAGTTATTTGCAAATTATCTTATTTTTATTTAAGTTATTAAATGTTTTTAATATTTTTAATATAAATTATTATATTTTTAAAATTTAATTTAATATATTTTAAATTTTGCACAACATTATATTTTAATTTTAAAATATTTTATTGCATTTTAGTTGTAAAATAATTTTAAAATTTAAGTTAAAGTTTTTTGTTAAAAACCATATATTTTCCTAGCTTATACCGGCATGCCGTTATATGTGTGGTATTACGGTATGAATAATTCAAACGTAAACATCAAAAATTAATGTATTAAATAATATAATATTCGATATTTAAAATTAATGCTAGATAACGTTTATCGACACCTATTGGAAAACAGAAACTGTTAGTTATTTTTAAATTTAAATAATATATTTTCAAAATAATTTTTATTAAATTATTTGGCAAAACCCTAATCTCTAAAATTATTTGTCAAAATCTATATTTTATAAAAATAACAATTTAATTCAAAATCAACTCAGTTATGTTTTTATATGTATTTTAAATTTTTTATAACATTATTTATAAAATGTTTTATTATAAATATGTGATAATCAGTTTAGGATTTTCGTAAATTCAGAATTTTATATAAAATGTCTCTTTGTCGCGAATTAAACTTTATTAACTTAACAGCATACTTTCGTGTTAAATTAACCTCAATCGCATTTTACCGAATTTGAACTTTATTTTAAATAATTCCAGATTTAGTATATGTTAAAAATTTTTACGAGTTTTAGATAAAATTTATGAATAATTAAATATAATGACAACATATTGATCAAATTCGTAATTACTTTATTTTTTAAAATTAAAAAAAACTCAAATAACAAATAAAGCAAAATTAATCGTCTTAAATAAATTATCTTTAATAAAATCCGATTGCATTGACAGTGTATTAATTTAATTTATGTTAGATTATACATAAGTTATAAAATTTTTATATTAATTTGATGTTAGCCATGATTTTCGCCTGTTATAATTTTTTCTGATTATAATAATAAAATAACAAAATTTAAACAAATAACTAGCTTGTTACTTTTTGAGCATTATAAATATTGTTTACATAAAACAGGTTTCGACTTCAACCAAAAATTTATAAAATATTTAAATCAATTAATAAATAGATATAATAAATATAAGTTTACAGTAAATTAATTACAGTAAAAATTACCAAAACATTCAATAACAAAAGTATTATTTTATTGATTAAACTTTAGTTACAAGTTATAGACTTAACGTTATTTATATTTTTAACGAGATTTAAAAGCAAAAAAAATAGTAATATTATAAACACTTAATTATTACAAAATATACATATTTCTTTAAATAATATAATATATTTATTAAAAGTTTAAAATAAAATTTAGTTAAAATTATTAAAAGTTTTAATAATTTTTAATGCGATATAGATTCACTTTTATTATCAAAAGATCTAGGCTAAGAAATTTGTTTTCATAATTTATTCAAATTTGAATCTTTAATAAATTTGAAACTCACTAAAACATATTTACAAATTTTTGAATATTAGAATTAAAAATAATTCTAAAAATTTTAATTTTCAATAGATATGAATATAAAAGTTACAAAATGTTGAATAAATAATTTGAGTTGTTTGTCGCTATTTAAAATTATATATTTAAAGTAATGGTTAATTGAGTTTAGTACTTAAGAATTTATTTTAAAGGTTGGGTAAATGAGAATAAAAATTGAAGAAAAATTATTCTGTAAAGTTTTGGAAATATCATAAAAAATGGTCTTGGCAATGACAAATTAAACTTTATTTAAATAAATTTATATTATAAATTTGTGAAAGAATAAATATTTTTAACATTAATAAAATCTGAATTCGGGAAACTTATTTAATTACACAAATGTCTGCTTTTTAGCGTTTGACCAAAATCTAATTGAATTACAAAATTTGTGTTATGTCTAATTGGCGCAGCCTAATATGTGTAATTGAGTTGAATTATTATTAAATGTTATTATATTATATTATTATATTAAATTATTTTATTAAATGTTTTGTTAGATATTATTTAAAAATCATTAAGTTTAATTTACTGTTTAAATTTAATTTATTAATTTATCAACTGATTTGTTCTTTGTACATTAATTTGATTTATACTCGATAAGGGTAAAACAATATTTTTAATGCTAAAAATGACTAGGTAATCATTTGTTTGAAATATATTATTTTATAATTATATACTTAATTGTAATATAATTTAAACAAAATTATAATAATTTTTCATAAAAAGCATAAAGCTATTTGAAAATTAAAAATAAATTTATTTAAATTAAAATTAAATAGGCATTTAATTAGCTAATATATTTTTATTTTTAAATAATTTGAAAATATTAGATGCTTATGTAATTATTAAAATTCTTTTTATTTATTAACGGTAAAACATTTATTTGTTTATAAAGTCTTTTTCTAACCAGAGGTGAAAACAATCTCAGACCATTTGTACAATTTTATTAATTAAAATTAAAGTTAATTTTTAAATTAATACGTAATAAATAATTATTTCTGCAAATGCATCCAATAAACCAAAAATATAATTAAAAATCTATTACTCTTACATAGATATTTCTGTGCATAAAATATATTTACTTAACAAAGTAATTAGTAAATATACATACACATAGATATTTTAATAGTTTTAATTTACAAGAAGTTATAATTTTTATTATTACAGTATTTCAGAATAAAATGATATTAACAATATAAAAAGTATATTACAATATATAAACTTTCATTGTATTTTTTAAAACGTATTCAATTATTTATTTAATATAATTTAGAAATCAATAAAATGGGATTGGCCATGAACAAGAGAAATTTTTAAATTTTTCATTTGTTCTTTCAAAAATTTTATTCGCAACGACGGCAAATGTTCGGTTGTCGATAACTATTGGCAAACGGAAACTGTAAGTTATTTTTGAACTATATTAATATATTTTTAAAATATTAGTTAAAAAAATATTTGGGATGAGCTTTAATTTAATAATCTATAATTTTAAGAAATTAATTTTTAAATTTGATAAGATTAAAAATTTAATCAGTCAAACTAATATACTACTATTCATAGGCCGAAGCTTTTTTTCCTGCACAACCTGTAGAGAGGCCAGGAATCATCACTTCAACGTTAGGTATGGTGACGAGGATCGTGTCACAGTTTTAAGCACACACGTATACGTATACGTAGATTAGTGGTTATTAGGCTAGCGCACACTACCAGTAGACGGCCCTTGGTAAGGCCCGTGGTCATTCTAGCCTCAACTCACGCCTAGAATTTTTTTTTGTTAAGAAAAATTCTTGCCACAGCTGGGGTTCGAACCCACTAACTCAGGGTTAGAGAGCGGACACATTACCACTGCGCCACCCGCCTGAGCTGTCAAACTAATATAGATAATTAAATTAAAAATATTTTTAATATTAAAATAAACTTTAAAAATTAAACATTATTAAAAATTAAATAAATTTCAGTTTAAAATAAGTTAAATAATATATAGCTCTAAATTAATTTAAACTATAAATTATTTTTTAATTAAAAAAATATTTCTCAGAATATTATTCAATGAATTATTGGTTGGTTTCAAAAAGTGTATTTAACAAACAAATTTTAATGTATGCTTATAATTTATTTAAGTATATATTTGTTTATATTATATAAAAATTAATTTAATTTTCATAAAATTTATTGCATTTTATGTTGAAATGCAAATATTGAATTATTTGTTACCAATTATTATTTTATAATAATTGTAATATTAAGTTTAATATTTTAATTTAATTAGTGATTTGATCATTATACTAATATTTTTAGATTTAAAACTGTGGTTCATATAAACAATTTTTATAAAACTCAAAATTTAAACAGCTAATTATTTGGTTAAATTTTATCAGATTAATATAATTAAAAATTGATAAACCATTTTTTAAATTATATAAATATTTATAAATTAAATATAAATTTACTTTATTGATTTTGAACTAGCATTTAATAATTTAATATAAAGTTAATTTTTAATGGTTTAAAATTATTTTTAATTTTGTATATTTTATTTTGTAACATTTTTTACTTATTGAAATGTAAACATTTTGAATTAAAATCTATATTTAAAAATAATTCATTTAATATAATATTAAATATTGATTATAAAATTTTAGAATATTTATAATAAATTAAACTTATTTAGATTTTAAAAATCAGAAATTATTAAATTAAATTTGAATTTATAGCGAAATTAATTATATTATATTCTAATTAATTAGCTTTAACGTTATATTAAATAATTATTTTAATAAATCATTTAATTAATATACATTTAGTTTTAAATATAACTAAATATTTTCTATTATTTATTTGGTAATAAATACTATATTAACAAAAATAAATATTTAAATAAAATTGTTAAATTAAAAATTTATTTTAAATAATTTATTTTATTATAGAAATAAATACTTTTAAA
>JAQFXP010004535.1:0-10532 GCA_034693685.1 Belba bartosi
CCCCCCCCCCCCCCCCCCCCACGACATGGTGAAACTATAGATACAATTTTCAAGAAAATGTATTAAAAAGATAACTAACACTTTTGAACTCTTAATAATTGCCTCTCATTGATATAAAGTATAAAATGATCCTGTCGGTCTTTCTCTCTTTAAAAGTATTTATATTTATCTCATTGAGAAATAAGTCTGACTTAATATCATATCGATAAATCGTGTAAGTAGCGATCAAGTTAAAATATATAAATATTAACTTCAAAAAACATTTAAAAATATTTTTTTATATTAATAATTTATTTGTAATTAATCTTATAAATCATTAATCTATTAAATTGCAAAGTATATTTTAAGGCAATAGAAAATTATAATGGAATTTCAAATTCATTGCACCAATAAATATCAAGAGTAATTTTTCTAATATTTTGCATAGTTAATTTAATTAATAGTTATTAATTATACAATTTTGCCATTTCTAAAGAATATTTTGTGTATATCATAAGCGCTAATAAAATTCTTAACAGTTTTAGTGATAAAAACAATACAAAATGAGATAATAATCTAATAAATAATGTATGTAATAATATTAATTTTAAATGCGCTTAACTAAAACAATTTTAAAAATACGCATTGTCCATATTAAATTAAAACCATAATTATTTTTGCCATTATGTTATATTACAGTAATATATTAAAGTTGTTTTGTTTAGTATTGCAATTAATATAAATCTAAACAATAATTACAATTTTTAATCAATAAAAAGAATATTCAATTGTATTTTAAATTGAAATTGTATTTTAAGAATATTTTTTAATCAAAAGACTTTCTAGGTTGAAAATGAGTAAATAGCGTGATACTCGGCAATTAGACGATCAAAAAAAAGTCAATCCTAGTTAGGAGAAAAATACATGTATTGATTGTACAGTTATGCCGGTTATACAGTTAGAACATTTCGCCGTCTTTTCGATGATATATTTTTTACTAAACATATTGTCTTTACTGGCATTTGATTAATGCTTTGTCGTTATAATGAGAATAATAATCACAAAAATAATATTACAATTAATGTCTGTCGAAAAGTTTTTTCTCTCTATTCATACCGTATTTAGAGTAGAAATGAAATGTTATTAAACTTTATAATTATGCCAATGAATAAAATAGTTTCTGGTTTGCATATTAGTTTTTAGAATAAATAATATATATATATTAAAATATTTGATAAATTATACTTTATATTTAGCTATTCAATTAATATTTGCAACTATCTCGGCCCAATTTCAAATAAAAAATTATCAATTACAAATAAAATAAGCAAATAAAGTTCATAATTAATAAATTATATTAATAGTTTATAATAATAATATCAATCAAATAATTTTAATTAATTAAATTATTTTTAAATTTATCATATTGAATATTTTTAAAAATATTTTATTACAAAATTAAAATTTTAACCTAATGCAGTTTTTAAAATTGTCTATCTAACAATTAAGTATTATGCATTTTATTTGCACCATTGTGTATAAACATAATCAAAAATTTAGTCTGCCAGTCACACAATTATTATAAATAATTAAACGCAAATAAAATAAAAATTATTTTATTTAAAAAACCAGTTAATAAAAATGTGAACGTTTTTAATTATTTATTTATGAAACAACTTAACATTTATTTGTCATTGAAAACATGAACGGCTTATAAGCCGAGTGTTGTATAACTTCAGAAAAACTTATAATTTTCATCTAAATTCTGTTTCAGACAATACTTGTGTCCAAGTCTTAAGGATTTAGAAATAAATATAAAAGAATTACTGAATAAATACTTAAGTATTAAATCTCCAGCACTGGACTTACAATGGCAATTCCTTGTGTGTCAATTAAATTTTTTAAAATTTTAACTTACTATATAAATTCACAAAGTATAATTATTTAAAATAAATAAATTATTAAATTGATTTAATAGCTAATAGATTTTTGCTAAAAAATAATAATATATATACAATTTTCCAAGAACATATTTTATGTAATATTCCAGATAAGTGAGTATACTGTATATAAATTTGCAAAATTTAATGAAAGCCCAAAATGTAACTATTGTCAAGCTTAAAACTAATAATATTTTTCTGATATTACAGAACATACTTACAGAATACACTCAATGTTACAAAAACAAATACAACGAATGGGAAAATTGGTGGAGTGGGGAAGCGGAGATGAAAACGGGTATAAAAAGGGGGAGGGAGGGAGAGAGGGAGGGAGAAGGAAAGAGAGAGAACAGAAAAAGCAAATTCTTGTGTAAATCAAACCGAATATAAGCATTGAATTGACATTAGAATTGTCTGATAACTCATTGAATGAATGAGAAACTAATCTGTTTTCTGATTTACAATACAATCTCGTTTACTTTAACTTCAAATAAACCAACTAGACACAAACAATAGTTTTATTACAGCAATGCTCAAATATAGAATTTATTTAAATAGTCAGTTTCTATAATTTAATTTAATAGAAAAGTTGAAATGTATGCAAAAATCTTAATAAGTTTAAAGTTTACAAAACATAAAATCTATTGATCGGTATTTTGCACATAAAATAAAAATACAAAAATATATAAATAAATAAAAATCAAATATTAAGCAAGCAAAAAGTACTTATTAAAAACAAACATGTAAAAAATAAATATAAATAAGTTGCAATTTATTACAAAGCACAATTTGATCTAAACAATCATCTCTGGAGATACGGCTAAAAACATTTTCCGAACGCCTTTAGGTTCAGATGGTTTGCAAACGGAATGTAAAGCAATAAAACTTTTAGAGTCTATTCATTACTTCGATGTTTATTATACTTTTTTCTAAATTTAATTTTTTTTTCGGCCAAACACTTATCAATAAATAAATTAAACGCAAAATTAAAGTGAAAAGACTCTTTCAGGCAAATGGCTTGAGCATTAGTAAGCAATACAATACATCAACTAGTTTAATTTAATCCAAGTAACACCAGGAGCTTAAAAGCAAAATTAAATAAATACAAAAAAGGCTAAAAATAAAACTCAAAATTTTATCATTAATTTTCAAACCATTAAATGTAAGTATTTTTTTGTATTGATTTTATAGCAAAAGTTTAATTTTATAATATATTTGCTTTTCCTGAAACTAAAGTCAATTTTTAAGATTAATAAGAATTTTGTGTTTTTTTTTCTAAATATGAATAAAATTGAAGCAAATATTCAAATAAAAGCAAACAATCGATGCGATCAATAGTAAGAAATTATTTAGAATATAGTTTTAAAACTATTTTTATCTTAAAAATAGAATTTTAAAATTTTTGACATAATTTTGAAAACTTGGGATTCATTTCCTTACACATCGTTATCGATCAAAAAAAAATTTTATATTTAAAAATAAAATTCTTAACAAACACATAGAATGAGAAGAATGAGGAGAATATAAAAAAAATGAAAAAATATATATATTTCCCGAAAACCTAAAAATTATCGATTTTTGCTTTGAGACAAAATTTTTGCTCAAATATAAACTTAGAAAAATTGAGATAATAAAGTCAAATATGAAATATATAAAATATTTTCTATATTATAAAAAGACAAATATTTTATAAATTTAATTTAAATTTATTGAAGTATTTTATTTTATTTGACTAAAATTTCAATAAAGTTTTTTGACATAATTTTGATTTGCAAGTTAATTTTCAAATTTATACCGTGATTAAATTTTACAACATAATAAAGTTTTAAAAAATAAAAGTTTTTTAAAATTATAACTTTAAAAAAATAATTTTAAAAACTTAATAAAAAATAATTGGAAACCTTTGAAACAATATCGTAAATTTAAACAAGCTAATATTTTTTGCTTGCAAATAAAATATTGCAAAAGAAAATAAAAATAGAAACATAACAAAAAAATATTGTATATCAGATTATCTGGCCAAAACAATTGTCTCGAAATTATATCAAGCAAATATTAAGTAAACATTTGTTTATCTAAGTTTTCTCTACTTCCATCACTGCAGTCAATGTTAACTAAATCAGAAATCAGTAGTTTATTAGTTTAGTAGTGAGAGGTTTCCGAGTGTTTGTACTTTGTTTGTCAAATACATCAGTTTTTTTGATGGATGAGTTTTGTAAATAAATTTTTCTTGATAGCCTTAATTTTTTTCTTTGCTAATCCTTTATAATTTTGTTGTTAAAATTAAGCATAATTTGTCAAAATTTATTCGCATTTAAATTAAAATTTGCTAGTCTAAATTTTAAATATTTTTAAAAATCTAATTAACAAAAAAATTGTAAATTTAAAAAATTACTTTTGAAAAAATACTCAATAATACTAATCATATCTAAACATCTAAAAGTCATTAATAACTGTCACTGCTAAATTTATAATCAAAAATAAATCACTAATCTATCATTGTTACATTAAAACAACACTAATTAGTAAATAAGAGATTAGCATTTAATTTTACATTGTTTATTATTAAACTAAGTTTAATATTATTTTTATTAAATTAATTCTATGTATTAACTAAAAATATAATTTAATTTAATAATAATTTTATGTTTAAATGAACAAAATTTAAATATTTTACATATTTTTATGTAATTCATTTCAATATTGTCTTTTAAATGTTAAATATTTACCAATTTTTAAATTTTAATAAATTTATAAATAGTAACTTGTCAAACTTTGCAAATATTTTAGACATATATTTTTAAATTTAAAATCGAAAATATTGACACAAAATTGCAATATTTATCTTGTTTACTTTATTGCATTTATTTTCAAGAGTAGAATGATTTTAAAATTCTAAAACTCAAATGTCTTGCTCCAATTTCCAAATGCATTAACTATACAGTTACTTAAAAACAAAAATTTTAAAAGGACATATTTTTAAAATTTTTATATAATAGCTAAAAACGTTTCAACTTACTGTTCAACTTTAGGGCGAATAGAAATGTGCATTTATATTTTTACGATCTGGCATTTATTTAAAAATAAAAACAAAAATTTTGTTTTTTATATTTTATAACTATATTTGAATTTTTGAAAAAAAAATATCTGAACTTAAATCGAAAAAAACCATTGAATCGGATAACTCACAAAAAACTAAATATCAAAACAATTTTAGTGAAGAGATATTTCTTGTCTAACATTTATTACGAACAAAATACAAGTTATACTAAAATATAAATTCATAAAATCAAAAACAAAAAACGCTTTAAAAATGTAAAAGTATAAAACTTTTCAAACAAACAAAAAATTTGCCTGGTAACAATACCAGAATATTTTGCTCCAAAAACTATATTATAAAATTTTATTGAGTAAGTAAGCCAAAAAAAAAAATTTAAGATGTATTCAAATTTTCAAACCATTTAACAAGAAAAGACTCCAAATAGAAAAAATTTAGCCTGGTATAAATGCGACAATAACTATGGTTTAGTGATTCTAAACAGCTTAAGTGATAAACAAAATTTTTTTATTCACTCTAAACAAGATCTAACTTAAATAATAGCTTATAAACTAACGTGGGCTCAATCTTAAATCAATTATTCAAAATTGAGCATGCTTAATTGGTTTTAAGAAATACGCAACGTGACATATTAAATCTGTTCTGCAAAATTAACTTGCACCAAAATGTATAAAATAAAACAATTTAAAAAGTAATACAAAAATTTTTTAAAATAAATTAGATAATTTATTTTTATTAGGCTTTAGTTTAACCCAATTATAAAATCAATAAAACTTTAACATACTTTGCCGTCAGGTCCTGCCGGCAGGTGTTGACCGCATTTGATGCAAACCATTCGCGAACAGTCGATACATTTCGGACCAATGGTTGAGTTCAACATCTCTTCCCTGCAAAGAGGACAGGCGTTTCGCGAAGACATTTGCATTGTTTGCATTCGCCTTTGTTCGGGATATCCAATTGTTGGGGCACTTGAGCCGGGATTTGGCCTTAAGTTAGACAAAAAATATACATATTTTTAATATAATTAAAAAGGTAAAATGTTAAAAAACAAGAAATATTTCAATTTATTTTTTAAAACATTTTTAACCAATCAAAAACTTAAATATAATTTTGTTTTAAAATATAAAAAACAAAATAATTGTGCATATTATTTATTTTTGTTGTTGCTGGATAATTTTAGTATTATTGTAAATATAAATTATTGTTGCTTGCAAAAAATTAAAAATTTACCGTTATAAAAAAATTAAATTCGAATTTATATTTAAAAATTAAACAAATAAATACATTTATAATACATTTAATTTAGTAATTATGAAAATTTGTTAATAAAATAAAATATTCTTGATTAAATGGCTAAATATTTAATATATTGTTTTAAATAAATAATCTGCAACAAATAATTTAGACGTAATTTGTGACTAGTGCAAATCAATAATATCTAAATTAGTAATAGTCCAGGTTTAATTTATAATGTATGAAGTGGTAAAAGTGCACCAAAAATAAACAAGAAATAGACCAAAATTAAACCCAAATTAAAGCCAAAAAATGAGAATTTATTTAAACAGAACTGTAATTAGAATTTACTGTTATTTTCAGATTATAGACTAAACAACTATTAATTTACTACTGAATAAGATATGAAGTTTTATTTTAATTAAATCCGAAATAAAATCAAATAATAAAAATTTATATTCAAATTACGACAAAAGGCTATAATAATTGTCATTTGAATTTATTATTATTGAATAAAATAATAATAACTACAAAATGCAACAAAAAAAAATTCTAATTATATATTCAAATATGTATTTAGACTATAATTTCAAAAAAATATTATAATAACTATAAAAAAAACAAATATTAAACTAAAATTAAAACAACGCCTAAAAAATATATCATAACTACTCTAATGCAAAAAAATATATTAAAAAATAAAAATTCTAACAATTCTACTAACAATGAATAAAATAAACTTAATTTTGATGAAGATTTCTGTTAATCCATTAGTGCATTGTTTAAATCACAACTTGATTTAGTTGTTATTAAATAACAAATAAAAAAATTCGTATTTTATTTATTAAGCAAAAGAGGAAAAGAAGAAAAAACTCGAAAACACAGAATAAGTGAGAGATGAGTGAAAAATATGAACAAAAGCCTCTATGAGAGGGAGTATCAGCTGAATGGATAGAAAGGCAAGAATTTGATTAGACTGTGAGTGAGAGTCTAGTGTTGTATGGAATGGCATAGCGTTTGCAAATATTGATTGAGCCGATGGCTAACCGGAATTCCAGAATATAGGTCAACACATATTTCTAAATTTAGGCCGACATCACATCGACAAGCTGAATTTAATCACTGAATTGAGTTTGCCAATTTTGATTTTTTTGATTTTGACAATGTCTGCTCATATTTGTTATTAATTTTTGCATGTGTGTTTTATATATTTTTTTGTGTATTGTTATTGCTATTATTTTTTAATTTTATTTTTGCTTTAAATTGCTTTTGTTTGAATTTTTATCTAGCTTATTTTAATTAATTTTTGTTTGTTATTATTTTTTGATAAATTTTAATTACAAGTATGCTAGTTTAATATTTTTGTATTCAATTTTACTAAAAGATTTAAATTTAATAATTAATTTTTTATTTACGCAATTTTGTAATTTATTTTTGTTACAAATAATTATTAAATTTTATATAAAATATTGTATTTAATGAAATTTTAATTTTGAAATTATTTTTGTTTGAAAAGTCTGATATATTTTTAATTATTTTGCGATGACATTAATAATTTATTAAAATTTAATCTCTAATTTTTATCTAGCAAGACACTAAATTGCATTGTTTTTAATCATATATTTTATTTTAGTAATTAATTTTTGTCTCACTTGAAATCATTAAATTTTATATAAACATTTCAACATTATTTTTAAAATAAATAACAAAAATTAATTAACATTGCTATTATTTTTTTTAATATTCTAAAAATTTTAAAAACCCTGCAAAATTTAATCGCAAGATTAGTTTAAGAATATTTCTAAATCTCTGTCTATAATAGCAAATAATAAAATAATATTAAATTTGAAAAATGAATTTAAAAAATAATGAGCTTGTTATTACATTAAATTGCATCTAACTTAGTAAAATTTATTTAAACTTTTAAAAAGATGTAATTGTTTTAATGTAAATACAGGTTAAAAATTTAATATTTTATAAATTAAACAAATTAATTTTAATTAACATTTTAAAAATTTTATGTAAATTAAATAACAAAAATAAATTATTAAAAATAAAATTTTAAATATATCAAAATTTAGTTTTTATGCAAGTTTAAATTTTTTAAATTTATTATTTTCACAAAAATTTAAACATTAAAATTTCTAAAAATTTTAAAAATTTAAACTTTAAAACAAAAATAATTATTTAACAAATTGCTGAAATTTGTTCTAAGAAAATTTAATTAATTTTTGGTATTAAAAAGAGTTTTTGTTTAAGCCGTTTGTGAATCTTTAAACTTTTAATCAAAGAATATATAGTAAATAAAATTTCTTTACAGTTCTTCATAATCTAATTACAAATAAAATTAATTGGATAAATTTTTAATTGGTTAAATTTATTTTAATAATTAATCTAGCCAAATGTAAAACATCAAAAACAATTAAAAAAGATTTATTTTGTAAAAATAAATTAAATATTAAACAAAATCCGTTTTAATATTAAACAAATTTAAGAAAAACTTAAATAAAAATTTATAACATTTTCAAAAATAATAATAATAAATAAAATATTACATTAAATACATTTAAGTACAAAATCAAACAATCACGTTTGTAAACATAGGCATAAAAACCAATATAAGCTAGATTATAAAGAATTATATTTTGTCAAAGAAGAAAAAAAATCTAATAAACCAAATAAAAGGCAAAAAAAAGTAATTTCTTATCATTAATGACTGTTTAATAGAGGAATAATCGTAAAACCTTTGGCCGACTTTTATTTGACTATTCCTTTTGAAAAGCAATTCTGGTATTAGTAAAGAATTAATATCGGAAAGTTTGGGGTCTCATAAAAATAAATTGCTCAAGTTAAATGTCTAATCATAAGAATAGGCATTGCTGTATGAAAGGGTAGAGTCTTTGTTGCCAATACTTTCGTGTTATTTGTCTGAAAGCAATTTTTTTATATACCTTCTTCTCTCTAAGCTTTGATATATTAGAAATGTCTTATTAAACGACTTTTTAAACTATTTTTTCAAAAAAATTAATGATTGAAAGTATAGCTTAAGTTTTCAAAACTGTATTATTTGGTAAAATTTTTTTTTGATAAATTTCTTCTTAAGTTTTTCTCTAATTTACAAAACTGTTTGTTTGAAACAAAACAAATACTGTTTAACAGTTTTACGATATTTGTGATACAAACTGTAATTGATTTCTATCTTTTGTGAAATTATTTTCATTAACTATAAACTGTTTTATTTTTTAATTAGGGCTATAAAATTTGTAGCTGGTGCTAATTTATTTAAATTGTTTCAAATAATTAATTTTATTAAACTTAATTAAAATGGGCATTATTGCAGTTTTACTAATATGTGATAAAATTAAACAAGATTAAAATTTTTAAAAACAATATTTAACACTTGTTAAATTAAAAAACTAATTAATTAATTACAAACTAACGACTCTCAACCATTATTCCGAACAAATTTTAATTAAAGCTATAAATTGACTAGCTAAATCCTTTTATCTATAACTAATTTTTTACAATTTTAGACCAAAACTAAACAAAATATATTATAGTTTAATTATTAAATTTAAATTATTTTAAAAAAAATTACAAATTAGAAAATATATACTAAGTATACCCATAAATTACACAAGGTGATACAACTGCCAGCTTTAGCGGCAGGCAAAGTATAATTAAAGTAGTGATATATAAGTAATAGTCCTTTTTATATATCAAACTCTACGTATTTTCGGTTCAATAAACTCACTTCTATTTATTAACTACTTAATTTGTCAAACATTATCGATTTGTGGTCAATACACTAACTTTCTTTATTAACAAACAAAAATTTAATTTAAAAATTTCATTGATTTGCACTAAACTTAATTTTTTTTATTAATAACTATATATTTGCGGCCAATAACTCATTTAACTTTATTAACAATCTTATATGTCAAGCTCTGCAGACTTGGGGTCAGTTTACTCATTTCTATTTATTAACAACCTCATATTTTTGAAAAAAAAGTGTCTGGTACAAATACTGAAATAAATACACATTTAATTAACCTTAAAATAATTTGTACATTATTTCTTAATTGTGTATTTATTCTCTCATGTTTTATTTATATTTTAATATTTATATATTAATATTTACTTGTTATCTAACTTTCAAATATTAGTTTAACAGTATAATAAACTTACAAAATATAAATTAAGTTGTTAAAAATAATTTATTATTTTCTTTTAATAAAAATTAAGTACCGTAAACCTTCACAGTTTAGAACATGTTCTTATAAGGTGAGTTTGGGCTTCATGTTCTTATATCTCGGGGTATA
>JAQFXP010004536.1:0-10529 GCA_034693685.1 Belba bartosi
TTAAAATCTTTAATAAGAATTTATTTTAACTTAAACTAAAATAATTGGCAAAAAATATTAGAATTTTAGTCTAAGTTAAAATAAATTCTAACTTCTTAAATCTAATTTTTCCTCTTTATCTAATTGTTATCAAAGTCTTCATGCAACAATTAAAAGATTTTAAGTACTATTTTCAGCAATGCTTCAGTGGCCATTCAGTGGCCACTTTTAATTGACGTCTAATATGGCATTTTTAAACCATTTACAAGTGAATAATTGTTAATCAAATGACCAAAGCAAAAATAACGCTTCAATTATTCAACAAATTTTTTTTAAAGCAACTCTGACTATTTTTCATTTTATAGTAATAAAACAAATTTGATATTACAGTTACTAAAAAGAAAACAAAAATTACGCCTGCCTAATTTTAATTTTAAAATCTTTCACTCATATATATTTTGTACAGCATAATAATAAGAATAGAGTATAATCTCAACTATAGCACTATAGCAATCGATTGGTATAGTTGAAAAATGGTTTCTATTATCTTTAATCATTACAGCCTTTCTGTCGATACAGCAACATTGCCTTGCTACAGTATAATTGAATATTAGAGTAAAATTGAGTATTATTATAATCAAATTTTGCTATAATCCAATATGCTAAAATCGAGATTATATTATAATAAAATATAATAAAATGTTCGAATTGATGAGAATTAGAGCAATTGAGGTGAGACCGACTGTTAGTGAAGGTGTATTTGAGAGGAGTTAGAGTCAAATATAGCTGATTTACCCGAATTTAGCGAAATTAATCCAATAAGTCATTAAAGCTTCCGAAAGAGTGACTTCAGCTCTACTATAATTAGTAGCAAAATGTGTCATTGATTTTCCCAATAAGTGATAGGAGACGGGAGCGCCAAACATATACGACAACTCCTCGCTATGGGAACAGCTCTGCCGAACATTCAGCTTATTTGTAACGCTCTCTTCATTCTGTAATCAATTTAATATTCAATATAAACGTTATGTAATATCCAGTTCACTATACGCTATAATATACTCTAACTTAGTATTAAATATCAAAATAATTTTCGGATAAATCTAAAGTTTTTTTGTATAATATATAATACCATAAGAAATAAAAATTGAATAAAAATAACTGAAAAAAAAGACTAAAACTAAAACAAAGAATAATAAAAATAAATTTTAAGAATTTTTTAGGAATATCGCCTCAAAAAACAGTACAACTAATCTCAAAGTGCTTTTCAAAGCAATTGAAAATTTTTTGTTTTGTTTCTAATTCTATTCCATTCTATTCTGCTATACATTGTATATATGTTTTTATCGAAATAAAGATCTTTTTTCTCCACTCTTTCCCAAACAGTTCTCTCTATATATTGTCTTAACCGCAAACTTCTCGAATGAAATCGATTTTATTTACCCGAAAAAAACCCATTTAGTGCTTGAGATTCAGTTACACTTAGTTTATGGGCTCAATATCATTGAGCACTGGCAGGAAAGTAGTGAAGCAAAAACTAAAGTGAGCATAAAATATGAACCATATTATGAGATAATAGTATGCCGTATACCTGATGCGTGAATATATAGAAATAGGTTTTGCCAAAGTTGGTCGCCGGCGCTGTCGGCTCTACCGCTCCAGGCGTCTGGTGATGGCCTGAATGCAAATCTCCGGTTTGTATGAGCGGTGACACCACTAACGAGTCGCTAAGAATGTCGGCCATCGACTCAAGTATGTTGATTGGCTGCTCGACCGGACGCGACCAATCCGTGTATTCGTTTATTAGGGTTAGGAATATTGCCTTAAGTGAACAATAAGAGTCTTAACTGTTTTATTTGAATAGCTGGACATTTGATTCAATTTAGTCAAAACACTCATTTCGATTAGTTTTTCTCTCTTTCTCTCTATTCTATATTTATATGTAAATTATGTAAAACAGCATTTTTACTTATTTTTATTTATGTATTATTTTATGTCCTTGTTTGTTTATTCTATTTATTAAAGTTATTGTTATTTGTGTTTTAGTCAATGATATACTTATTTATCAAATAAATAACTTGCTAATTTAATTAATAATTAATTGCTTAATTATATATTAGCAAATTAATTAAAGATAAAACAATATAAGTTTAGTCACAAAATATAAAATAGTTATTTAGAGTAAATTTAGCTATTTAATTTACATTTACTATTAAATCAAATAAAAATAAAATAAAAAATAAATAAATTTGTGCTAGATTAGAATTTAAATTTGTTAAAACTACGAGTTAAATTATTTTTAGTGACAAAACAAATATTTCATTTAAATTTTAATAAACTTTATTTAAAAAAATTAAATAAAATTTTTTAAATACCAAATAAATATTTATAGTCAAAAATTTAAAACTAATTAAAACTATAAAATTCAAAATATTTAAAAAAGTCTAGTTTGGCATTTTTTAAATGTTCATAAGTGCTAAAAAATTTTCTCATATTTTAAAAATAAATGAAATTTTTGACAATGTAAAATGCTTTAAATATTTATAAGTGTTTTAATCTAAACTTTAGACATTTAAAAACTTTGGGAACTCATGAGATAAAATCAAATTTGCATTTTAATTAAAAATTTTGTTGTCATTCTAAGATTCGCAACAAAAAGATTTTATCTAGCAAGAATATTTGATATCTTAAATTTGATTCTTGTGTAAAAAATAAAACAATTAAAATAAATCACTAAATCTATTAAATGTCAAGATTACAGATTTAAACTTGAAACATTTAATAAATAATTATTTAAAATAAATCAAATATTAATATAATTAACATTAACTTTTATCTAGAAAACTATACATTGTAATAATTTGTATATAAAATTAAATCAGATTAAACATTGTATTTACATTCTTAAAAATTTTGACAGTTGCATGCTCTAATAATTCGTTTATCCAATTATTTTATTAATGAGAACTTAAATACATTAATACTACAAAAAAGTCTAAACATTACATAATCTACAGGAAATGTAAGGATAAGTTTAGTAGAGTTTAATATTGAGCTAAATTAAGTTAATTAAATTAATTCCTTTAAGAGTTGTCAGACATTCTAAGGATAAAAATGTTTAAATTAAAATAAAAATAAAATTTTTTAAAATTAGATTTAAATATTATGTTATTCGGGTATTTAAAATAAATATTGCTCTTGTTAGTATTAATACAAAATTATTTAATTTCCAAAACATCAAACAAATTTTTTTTAAACAAACAAATATTGTATTAAATGTAATACAAATAAATTACTTGTTATTCAAATAAAATTTGTTTTTGTTGAATTATAATTTACTCAATCAATATCTTATTCAATAAAAAATATTCAAATAATTGATTTAAAAGAATCGAATCATTAATCACCTGTTGATGAAAGTCAAACAGATTTCTAACAAGAGTTCGAAGAATGCGATCTCTTCGCGAGCCATCGATTCCAAGCCGTTCCTCATTGGCGGCGAAAATACAGGGACTCTCGAGTCGGTTCACTCCAAACAGTAAGTCATAAGAAGTGCCGACATTGAGAGCACCGGACTTGGGCTTCTGCTTCCCAGTCGGCGATTGATGTCTTCTCGGATCAGAAGGCACTACAATTGAGTCTATGATTGGACCGAATGCTGTTAAATGATCGGGAATTTTCAGGTCTACTCGCAGTATGTCTTCAACTTTTATCTTCCGAAGACAATCGACTATTGAATCCTTTAAGGGATTATTGAAAAAAATATATATATATAAAGTTGAGTAAAAAAACATAAGTGAAAAAACAAAAAATAACTCAATTTATGCGTTAAATCTACTTTAAAATCTTGTTTAAAGATTTATCTATTTTTTGTTATTCCTTACATGAATTGGACAGTTTAGAGATTGAGCTAATGTTTTTGAATAGATATCCGTATCTCTGGCTATAGCCCAGGGAGTTAATGCCGAACCACTCATTAGTATCACTCGCGAAAATAAGCCTAAAATTAATTAATCGTTTTATTCAGAAATTAATATTCAATGCTTTCATATAAAAAGTCTATTTTTTATTAAATTCAAATAAGTTTTAGTCACATTTTTCATAAATACTTCAAATATATATAAAGTGTTTGTTTAGTTTTTGATAGCAATCCAATGTATTTATATATAGTATATAAAATATATAATATATACTATATATAAATCAAAATTGATTTATAGTTTGCCAGACATAAAAGGCAAGAGAAAATGATAAATAATTTGTGCCATATTTAAAAATGATGCGCGCACACACCAGCCAGTTAAAGTTTAATACAGTTTAAGTATATTTCTGCACAACATCTGTCTGTTTCATCTAATTGTCTTATTTTTCAAAAACAAATTAAAAATTCATTAAACTGTAGATTGTTTGAGAATTATTAAAAATAAATACTTATTATATTAGAGAAAATATTTAATATAAAGTTTATATTTTTAAAATCTATGCATTGTAAACTTAATAATCCACAATTTGTTTGATAATAAATTAAATTCCAATAATGGAAATACGTTTCTAGACATTCATTAAATATTTAAACACAAATGTGAATAAATTTTAAGAAATATTATAAAATTTTTCAACTAAACCAAATTGAAATGAGTCTAAATTGAAGTAATTTAAAAACATATTTGCTATTATGGTAGCAATTCTACATAATTGCTGAAAAATTAAACTAAAATCTTAAAAGATGCGCTTGTACATTAAAGCAACTATTACTTAAAACAATAATAATTTAAAATAAATATTTCAAAAATATTAAACATATTTTAAAAACACGAAATAACATACTTTATAAGACAATATATTAATACATAATATTTAAAACAAAATATATAAGATCTATACCCCTGGCCATTGGCGATATCATGAGTAGGTGAGCACAGGCGGCTCCATATCCATAGCCAATTATGGTGACGTTGTCTGGTTGGCCACCAAACTCACCAATATTTTCTTGGATCCAATGCAGAGCCGCCACCTGATCCATAAGGCCATAGTTACCTCTGACCACTCCGTCCACCATCACAGGTAAAAATCCTATTAAATATTCAAATAAATTGTTTTATTTATAATAATTTTAATTTTGGTATTTTTTAAATATAAATATTTAAATAATTTAAAAATTTATTTTATGCAAATTTTTCAAACATTTAATTAAATAATTTGATTATTTAATGTTAAATTGTATTAATAATTTAAAACACAGATAAATGTTTACATTAATATATTCAAGAATTTGTGTAACAAGATTAATTTTACAGTATTTTGTTTAGTAATTAAAATGTTTACGAATGCGTGTAATTTCCAAAAACAAATAACAGACCAAACAAACCAAATATTTTCAATCATAAAAATTCGAAATTAATTAAATGCAAAAGAATTTTAACGAAATACTTAATAAGAATAAATATTATCATTTGATATAATTCAAAGTTTTTCTACAATTCCGGCTTTTTATTACAAAAAAATTCGCACTTAATGTCATTTTATCTATCAATTTAAGTCCAGAGCAACCTGTCATCAGTTCCAGTACTTATTCCAATGCCCATTCGAATGCCAGTTCTCGAAAAACTAATTTTCGACTAATTATTAGTAATAGTTATAATATATATAACAAGAAAAACAATTTGTTGAGTAGTTGGCACATCAGTCGGCTATCTATGGGTCTGGGGTTATGCGTTGGGCGGCGGAACGGAATGGATGTGTTGGCACATCACTATTGGTGACACATTATTATTAGCGCAGATAAAATACCACTCTTTCCAACTGAGAGTCTTCCGCCAAAACCACTTCATTTCTGGCGATGACATTAGAGGAATAGATTAATGGCGTTATAAATATTATTTGTGTCACTCCCGGCACACCATTTCGACGATAGGTATGGCCGCTCTCTGACTATAAGGGCACTGCCGTTATCGCTAAATCAAAAACTCGATTCATCCTTAAAAGCAAACTATCGCTGATTTTCTCTCCTTTTCTATTTGTATCAATTGGTTTGTGAATCAAATTATTATTTTTATAAATAAAACTTTTTTTTCGATACGAAAAACGTATTTCACTTTAATCGACAGTTACGTCACATCTGATGTAATGCTCTTAATGTGTTTGAAATATATGAGTTATATATCATATGTAGTGTATATATCGATATATTTTTGCCACTCGTCTTATATGACCGAAGATGAGTCCAATTTGTAATTTCCGGATTAATTGTGCGTTAGGTCTGAGCCGAAGAAAAAATGTATTTTCATCGACTCTTATGGAGTTTTGGACCATTATTTGATATATTGATAGAAAATATACGCTTTCATAAAATAAAGTGTTTTATCGCTAATAATGTTTCACTAAATCAAACTTTTATTACACACCGAATAAAACTTGTCATTAGTTTTAAATAAGTCGTAAATTATTATTATTTATAGCAATTGTTTATTTTACTTAAAAAATTGTTTAATTGTTTAATGTTAAGCAAATAAATGTTGAAAAATTACTGTAATTTAGTTCATATAATCTAATTACTCTTAATTATATTTAAGAACAATTTACGAACAAATCAATAAAAAACGTGTTTATCTCAATCTAGCAATTTAATTCCAGTGATTGATTCCCTTGGTAAATTGATTTTTATATTAGTTAATTGAATTTAATTACAATTCCCACATTTGTGAGATAACTAATTGAGTGGAAGAGCCCATAAAATAAAAAATCTAATCACTATTCCCAACATATTTTACATACAAGAAGAAAATCTCAGATTAAACTAAAAAACAGCATCGTAAAATAAATTGAAAAAACAATTTAATTATTTTAAACTAAACAAAAAAAATTAAATTTAAGAAATTACACATAAAGTTGTCATATGCAAGGTGTGAGTATATGAGTTGTAATAATTCATATGTTTTTATCTAAGTTTAGTATTTAAAGAGAATATATTTAAACATCCAAAATTAATTCGGAAGAAATCACCTAATACCACCTTAAAACCAATTGTCAAATATTTTGATTTATATATTTCTTTTCGAGTGATCTTTGCCTTATTTTGTCTAAAAACGTAAAATTAATGAAAAAAGTTTACAATAAACCCCTAAATCTGTGCATAGGATTGCATATAATATAATATAACGAATTGATTCGTTTGCATAACAGATGTTGTTCGCCATATATTTTGACATAATTCATGATATCTACAAAAAATAAATGTTTAAACTCTTCTCTGTTTAGTCGGAAAAGAGTACAAAAAGATTAAACTCATAGTAATGTAAATCGAAAATAAAGTCTAAACTAAGAGAGCATTTGCTAAGGAAATGATGAAACGATTGCTAAGAAAACTGAGAATTAAGGAATTAAAGCAAAAAGAATACAAACTAGTTAACTTTAAATGAATAAAAAATGCCTTTTCGAATAACTTAACAAAAATAAGAACAAAACCTAATCATAACTTTTAGACGATTTTATTAAAAGTTATGATTGGATTTTGTTTTTAGTTTTGTTAAGTTATTTGAATAGAGATTTTGGTTTTGATTTTTTCCCCTCAAATGTTGGTTAAATTTTATATGCGGTTTTAAAACATAAGTTTTATCTTGTATCATTTTGTTTAAAATTCTTAAAATTATTATTTTTGTAAAATTTAGTTAAATAAGCACATTTAATAATTTATTCGTGTAAATTTAAATAAATTAATTGTAATTATATTAAAATAATTTGTATTTAAAAATAATGTAGTACTACAACAACTGTATTAATGTAACAAATATTTATTTAAAAATTATTCTCGTATATTTTCTAAAATTTAGAATTATTAGCTATTAATATATATACTGTACATCTATATTTAACATTTTATTAATAATACAAGTACTGGTACTTAGCAACTGTAGCGAGCACATACCTAATATGCCAAGGCGGTAATTGAGAGTAACGACGATAACTCTACCAAAACTGGCCAAAATACTGCCGTCGTATGCATTGCCCGAATTCCAATCGTAAGACTCTCCGTGAATGAACACAATTACGGGAACTCTTGGATTGTTAGTCGATGTGTGCGAACCTGTCATTCAGTAACAAACAGACAAAACATTATTTTCGTTTCAATGCAATTTAATATAAACTTCAAATATATAATATTGCTATTTATCATAGTTTTTCACATTTAAAACTAAAATATTAGCAAATCAAAATTTAAAATCAAATTTTTAAAATGGTTTGATTTTTAAAAATGGAATTTTTGATCAGCAAATATTAGAGGAATCTGAAATTTTGATTTTAATACAAATAGCCCTGAGCATTCACTTTAAACAACACTATTGTCAAATATCAAAATAATTTATTAGCTTGTGTTGTTTGAGCGGTCAACTTGTTTTTTAAAACCTGTCCTAGATAAATAATAGAATATATTTTAACCGCGATAAAATATTGGATCAATATAATAAACAAAAATTTTAAAACAAGATAAAATAAATAAATGAAATTAGATGCTTTTCAAACAAAATATCATACGAAAGTTAAATTTATAAAACTTTAATGCTATTTAAAGATTAGAAATAATTTTTACTTATAACTTGTTTTAAGCAAAAATTTATTTTAATCATAAAAATTATTTTATCATTGTATAAATTATTTTAATAAATTTCCAGTTTTAATAAAAATAAATCTGTTTTAAAAACTTTTATTTAACTAAATTACATAACAATTTATTGGAAATTTATCAATACAACACATTTTGTATTTTATTGACAATTGTATCAATCAAGATTATTATTATATGAAGAAGTCGGAAAGACTCTAGTAATCGGTTAATATGCCACTTTGAGACATATATTTAACTCAGGGATTGAGAAAATCGTCCGATCCAGGGAAGATCAGAGGATAGATTTTTTTCAAAATTTTGGCCAAAAACCTAGGGGTGGATTAGGGAGAGAATTTTTCCAAAAACGCTCAAAAACCTATATATTTATGATAAAATTTTGCCTTATTTACCTGGATTTAAACTAAATTTAGTAAAATTAACTGGATTTAAACCGGATTTAGCCTCAATTTATAAAAAAATTTCTAATTTTGGCCAAAAAAACCAAAAAATCGAGGGTAGATACGTTTTCGCGAATCAAATGCTAGGGGAGAGATAAATCCAAATTTTCTAAATCAGGGAATTTTTGCCTGATTTTTAACTTAATGTTACATTGATATATTGTATAAGTAGCGGTCAAATTAAATTTGTTATATTTTATTATTGACTATTTTAAATACATAAGCAATGTACTTATGTAACCTAAGTAACCTAATTGATAAAATATAAAAATTTTAACTTGACCGTTAGTTATACGATAAATCGATATAATATCAAGTTAAATATATGTCTCAAAGTGGCAGATCAATCGAGAACCAGAGCTTTCAAGCCTTTTCCATAGACATGATTAAAATAAAAAATATAAAGTACTTTTTGATAGATTAAATCCTCTTAACTATATTAATGGATTTTTATTTAGGTTTTGTATTAAAAGTACTATAAAAATAAATTGAGTCGCGGGGGTGTAGTTATTATACTTGTTCCAAGTTATTTGTTAAGTTTTATACAATCAAAAATTTAGCGATAAGTCATTAATCTAATTGCTTATTAAAAATGTAATCAACTGTCTAAAACATCAATGATTAATTGTTAAAACAAGATATTCTAAAAAATAATAACTTGAAACTAAAATATTTAATTTCAAATTTAGACTTTTTGTTGTAAACAACCCAATTATTCAACAGTAAAAAATGTTCTCGATTAAATAATTTTAAAATTTTATTTTATTTAACAATACCACAAAAAACAAATTTATATAACAAAAAATATATTATTGTCAAAAAATAATAATCTAATAATTGCTTAAATTGATAAATAATTACAAACTAAACTAAAAGATTATTAGCTTAAGCATGAACATCTGATGAGAAAGCCCAAATGGAAAGGTCAGACATAGTAAGAGTCAAAACAATAATGATCAAAAAAGAGTATGAACACGAGAAAAACATTTCAATTAATCAATTAAAGACAAAAATTGCGATTTTAATGATTTATTACATCTATTCGTATCTGTGTTCTCGTATTCAGTCGACCGCTTCCACTCATTTGGGTTGTTGTGAATCCCTGTCTTATAAAACACTGTTTTTCATTGCATACGAGAGAACATAACTCTTTGTCGTTCAGATAAAACATTTTTTTCCCGTTTTCGACGAAAAACATATTTTTGACGCTAAGAATATTCTTCTTAAAAACTGATAATTTTATTCTTCAATATTTTTAACACAAATTTAATGTATTTTTGTTTTTAGTTTTTTTGTGTTTTTACTAAAATGTTTTCTAAAGACTGGTAATCTCTCTCTCTCTCTCTCCCTCCCTCACTCACCCACCCACTCTCTTCCTTGCTCTCTCTTTCCCTCTCTCCCTCTCTTTTCCTCGCTCTCTCTCATGCTCTCCCTCTCTTGTTCTCTCTCTCTCTCTCTCTCTCTCTCTCTCTCTCTCTCTCTCTCTCTGT
>JAQFXP010004537.1:0-10527 GCA_034693685.1 Belba bartosi
TTGGTCACCCAAGGTCAAGTTTTGGACCATGCAGATATATTGTTTTTGCATGTTTAGCAAACAGTTAAATTGTTAATCAACTCTTTTAAACTATGAGATGTTGCGCTTCTCTGCTGTAAATATAAATAATCATAATTTTCTAAAAATTTTAAATGTAACTTACACGTTTGTTTTAAGGTTTAAATTTTTTTACACTTGTGCAATAATTGCAAAATGTTTAATATTTTATTAACGTAATTAATTAATTATTTGCTTTAAAAATAATATTTATAAATGAAGCATTTCAAATATTCAGATTTCAAACGCACTAGTTTGCGTCTTTACTGTTTACTCAATGCAAAATATATTTATTCGTGCATGTTGATTTAGTCATATAAAAGCTAAACTTTGATCTCTAAATATTTATGCAGTAATATTTGTAAAATATTTTTGCAATAAGCTTATAAGGTTACAAAAACAAAATTTTGCATCTTAAAACATTATAACTTAATTCTTAGTCAACTATTATACTTATCTCTATATCTAATAATGTTATGTCTGTATAAATATGCATGTTTAAATATATAAATTATAAATAACTGCAACTTTTTACTTAAATTAATCCAGATTAAATTAAGTAAAATATTCTATTTAAAAAAATTCGTCTTTAAACTATCATGTTTAAGAATTTCGAATACTAAACAACAAAAAATGAATAAATACCTGATTAACCGATGGCTTAATGGATGCCTCTCTCATAATTCGCTCCAATTGTTTAATATTAAAATTCGAAACACCAATACTTTTGGCCAAACCCAGTCGGTAGGCATCTTCCATACCTCTCCAGGTGTCGACAATTGAGGCCTCGGACGGTATGATCTCACCATTAGCTGTCTTGGGGTAGATTTCGTGGCCGGCTTTGAAACCTGTTGGCCAATGGATTAGCGCTAAATCCAAGTAATCTAAGCCAAGATTATGCAGCGATTTATTGATGGCTTCGACGGCCAGACCTCTGCCGTGAAAGGTGTTCCAGACTTTGCTTGTGATGAATATGTCGGCTCTAGTGATGGTGTTGTTTGCGAACAGCTCTTTCAGTGCCTGACCCACACCTACTTCGTTGTTATACCTCCAGGCGGTGTCAATGTGTCGGTAGCCAACATTGACCGCCTCCTTCACTGCCTCCCGGGCCTGTTTGTTGTCCATCTTCCAGGTGCCCAAACCAATGTTTGGGATTAGTATTCCATTGTTGAGTTTGATTAGTGAATAGGATTCTTGTGCTTTAATTACGAGATTTAAAAAAATAATTTTTGTTTATTTTTTAAATGTATTTTTTTAATATAAAATATTTGTTTTTATTTTTACTAAATTTTATATTGTTAAGCAAAACATTATAATTATAATGTTTTTTTTTAAATTAAATATCTATTTTATTTTAGATAGTTAATGTAATTTTTTATACGTTAGTTGTAACACAAGTTTCTTGTTAATTTTATTAAATTATTTACTTTACTCTAAATAACTTTAATTTTAAATTATAAAATAAAAATATTTAAATTACATATTAAAAACTTACCGCTATTATAGCAAATAATTAATGTAAAAATTATAACAATTATGTGAATTAGCATTTTGATTGACAACTAATTAGAGCAAGTCAAAAATCGAATACTTCACAAATTAGAGAATTGTTAAAATAATATTTCTTGTTTAAATAAAAATTACTCTAAAATATGTTTTCTAAATACATGGATTTTGATTTTAACTAAAATATATTTAAATAAAAAAACTTCAATATATCTTAGCCAGGGGCAAATTATTTAGCAATAAGTTTCATAATTAAGCATTGGTGTTTGTACAATTGCATCAGTATTTCAAATATATTTTTGTGTCAAATAAAATAAATAAATAAATATTAAAAATTAAAATAATTATAAAAACTTACTCGCTCTTCCAACACCACTCGCCAGCCAAACAATAAGACATATCGAAACAATGCCCATAACAATGCCTAATAATAATAACTTTATTGTTTTCGACATTTTCAACAATACAAATAATACTATTTTTATTGACAATAAAATTAAAGTTGATTAAAAATAGATTTAACTGAAAAAACTATTTTTAAAAATTTAAATAACTCTTAAAAGTGAGAAATAAGGCGCAAACAAACAGGTTATTATTTCAAATAAAAATTGAAACCAAGGTTATTATACGATTTAAAGAAATATTAATATTGATATCAATTAGAATTACGAATTAAGTTCAATGAATATATATTTCGAAGTTATATATAAATTTAAATTTCTAAAAAACGTTTTTCTAAATTCAAATCGAAGGACACATAAAGTGAAGAATTTTTTTCACTCTCGTCCTTATGTGGTCTCTGCAGAGAATGTTTGAAATTAAATGTCGTTTTGAATATAATTATAATTTCTAATTAGTTTATTTTTTATTGTGTAGTTGTAAGATAGACTTGAAATGTGAATGGAATGCTAAATTAGTTTGGCATGTTGTTTGTTTTATTTTGGTTGTTGTTATAAAATTGCAATAAATTATGTCAGTTTAAAATGACTTAAAATATTTGGCTTATTATGATTTACATAGTTAATTTATAATGTAATATGTAATGTAAAGTAATATAGGATAACTGTACAATGTTGTAATTTTTTAAAATTATTATTATAAAAATTATTTTTAATAATTATCAGCAATTTATATATTATTTCAAAAGTATTTAAGTTATTTAACTATTGTTTATATAAAAAAAAGTAGAACAACTAAATATAAATGCATTAAGTAGCAAAATTAAAAATAATTTAATTTTAGTTTAAATATTTAAAATATTAGTTACGTATATTATGTATTATTGATAAAAAAAATTTAACTTGTTGCATTAGTTTGATTTAATGTTGTTGCTTTAATTTAAAAAACTTTTGTTTTAAATTTTGTAACACTTAATAAATAATTATTATTTATATATTTAATAATAAATCTATTATACAATATTAAAATTGATTTTTATAACAAATATAAAGTTAATGTAAACAATATTTAAATATAGAATAATTAAAATCAATTCTTACTTTTCTATATGTATTTATTTTTTCAAATAAAGTTTAAAAGATTAAAAAGAAAATTAAATAAATGTTTTAAAACTAGTTAAAGCAATACAAAATATATTAGCAAAAACTAATTTATTGTTTTAAATTAAAGTTGTTCTATTAAAAATTTAACATGTCCTTTAAAGGCTTAAAATATTTAGTATTCACTCACAAACTGACTGGAAATACATATTTTGGTTATAATTTTGATGAAAGACAATCGAAACTTTTGAAAATTGGACAAATTATTTGGGATATAATATTTTATTCATTTATATTCAACATTTATTTAAACAATTTAAAAGTTACGTTCTTAGAAAACAACATCAAAAAACTCGGAATTGACTCAACCAAATCAAAACTAATATACATTTTTTACCTGACCGGAGAGATCGGGTTTATGGCCCATACGCTACTCGTCTGTATATTTCTGTCGATAAGAGGAAATAAAATTTTGGATTTACTTAAATCCCAACAATTGGTTTACATTGAGGAAAGGGTTGAGAAGAGAATTGGTTTATTCATTGCTATCATTGCAATTAGTATTGCATTTATTATTGAATTTATTTTTAGCATAACAGATTATTTACTAAGTTTTAATCTATTTACTACTAATTTATACCAGTTTATTTTTTATCCAATTACCTATTTTATATCTACTAATACACAAACAATTGTAATTACACTAATTGCTTATCAGAGTTGTATTGTTAAAAAACAGTTTAATCAAATATTGAAACATTTTGATTTGAAAATTGTTTATCAATTTGTTGTAAAAACTAAAAATTTTGTTAATATGTTTGATAAGTTAGTCTCAATTTATATTTTATTAACCCTTACTATACATACAATTAGATGTATTGCAATGTTTTGTATTGTATTCGTTGGCCCTAAAGAGAGGTTAGCTTTTGGTATATTATCTACAATTGAAAGTTTTTTAATGCTTTTAAGTTTGACTATAGTTTGTGATATAATTCCAAAATGTTTTGACAAGTTTTTGCTTAAATTACTTATGAATTTGTCCGAAAATTCAGTTAATAATTTAGAATTAGACCAAATGTACAATAATTTACTTTTAAATAATTTTAATTTAATGCAAAATTCGTTTGGTTTTACAGCTTATGGTTTATACAAAATAAAATTTAAAACTGTATTTACATTAATGGCTTTGATTTTAACCAATTCTGTAATTCTTATACAAACTAACAGTTCTTAATAAACTATAAAAATTAAATCTTGTTTAAATTTAATCTTAAATTAGCATAAGTATAAAAATTATAAATATTTTCTAGATTTGAAAAATAGTGTTTTGCTATATAAAATTTATTTTTTAGTAAATGTTATGTTTATGATTTTAATTAATATTTCATTGAGCATTTATGTTAAGCAAATGTTTTGAACCTGCTAATAGTCTGTTTTACCCACCGCCTGAGATAGTCTGCAAATTTTCTTTGTTTCCTAAATTGTTACTAAATTACGCTAAGTTGCAAAAATGAGAGTGTGTGTTTGCTCTTTACTTATTCTAAGGTTCTTGGGGAAAAAATCAATTTTATTTTAAGCCATAATTTGGCAAATTTTAAATAAACATAAAATTAAGTGTAAATAATGTATTTCAATGATAATTAAGTCTAATATATTTTAGTTGTTGTTTACCAATTCTGATTGACTAAACAAAAAATAAAAAATTTAATTTAATATTGAATTGATTTTTGTTTTTAATTATTATAAATTGTTGTAAAATAAATACCATTTAAAAAACAAACAATTTCAAAAATAAAATTTAATTATATAAATTTTTCATAGCAAAAAGAAGTATTTGGCATAAAAAATAAATAAAAACTAAAATAATTATTTAAATATTCTATATTAATTTAATTTTTAAAAATAGTTTTATTCATAAAAACAAAATGTCTTTTAATGGATTAAAATATTTAATATTCTCACACAAAGTGACCGGAAATACATATTTTGGTTACGAGTTTAATGAGAATAAGTCGAGAATGAAAAAAATTGCACAAATTGTGTGGAATTTATTTATTTATGTTTTTATTTTAAATATATATTGGAATGATTTTATACATTTGTTCTCAAGAGACTATACCAGAAAACTGGGCATTGATTGGACAAACTCGAGATTAATATACATCTTACACCTGACCGGAGAGAACGGATTTATGGTTCAGACACTACTCGTCTCTATATTCCTATCGATGAGAGGAAAGAAAATTTTGAATTTACTTAAATCTCAACAATTCGTATATATCGAGGAAAGGGTTGAGAAGAGAATCGGTTTATTCATTACTATCATCGCATTCAGCGTTCCGTTTGTTTATGAATTAATATTCAGTATAATTCAATATTATACTCAAACAAATAAATTCCTGTATAATGTAAATCAATTATATTTCAGTTTATTTGCTTACTATTTGTCAGTTAACGCACAAATAGTTATTATAACATTAATTGGATATCAGAGTTGTATTGTTAGAAAACAGTTTATCCAAATTTTACATTACTTTGATTTAAAGGTTATTTATCAATTTGTTGTTAAGACTAAAGCTTTTATTGATTTATTTGATAAGTTAGTCTCAATTTATATTTTACTAACTCTTACTATACATACGATTCGATGTATTGCAATGTTTTGTCTCTTATTTATTGGTCCGAAAGTTTCACTGCCTTTCAGTCTTATGGCTAGTATTGAGAGTTTTCTTATACTTTTAAGTTTGACTTTAGTTTGTAATATAATTCCTAAATCTTTTGATCATTTTTTATGCAAATTAGTTATTCATTTATCAGAATATTCTGTAAATAGTTCACAATTGGATCAATTATATAATAATTCACTTATGAATAATTTGCATTCAATGCGCAATTCATTTGGTTTCACAGCTTATGGTTTATATAAAATAAATATTAAAACATTGATTACATTAATGGCTTTAATTTTAACCAATTCTGTAATTCTTATTCAAACTAATGGCACATAACAACAAAATCAAAAATTTAATTATAAATATTATAATGTTTTTTAATGTTAAAAATATTTAATTACCAAATATTAAAATATTTTATAAAAATTAGAAATTAAAATTTAAATAATATAAATATAAAATATAATAAAAACAAATAGCAAAATTTATATTTTTAAGAATAAAAAATTAGTATTGTTACAATAAAATATAATTTTTATTGATTAAAAAAATAAATTATTATAAATAAAATGTTAAGTATTATTGAAAGCAGGGATCGAGAAGGGGGGATCAGGCAAAACCCCCCCTGATTTTGAAAATTTGGATTTATCCCCCCCCCCCCTAGCATTTGGTCCGAGAAAAAATACCCCCCTCGACGTTTTGCCACAGAAAAACCTGGATTGAATTTTATTTTATATAAACAATATTTCTGTTTGCAAACATTTTTTACCAAAACTTTAAAAATTTATATTCAAAAATTTAAGACTCACTTTAAACAAAACCAAAAAATTTTCCCTAAATTGGTGCTAAATCCAGTTAATTTAACTAAATTTAGTTTAAATCCGGTTTAAATCCAGTTAAATTGGGGAAAATTTCATCATAAATATTGGGTTTTTTGAGCGTTTTTGAAAAAATCCCCTCCCTGATCCCCCCTAGGTTTTAGGCCAAAATTTTGAGAAAAATCCCTCCCCTGATCCCCCCTGGATCGGCCGACCTTCTCGGTCCCTGATTGAAAGCATATAAAAAAACTAAATTAAGTAATTATTATATTATTTGTCATCAGCTTTGGTATCAATGAGTGGAGTGAGTAGAGGCACAGAAGGAATAGTCTGTGATTCGATATTAATAGCATGAGATTCATCTGAATTATTCGCACCGGAGTATAGCACAGGTTGTGTTAAACCCGAAGAGCCATCACCGAGCAATCTACATCTTAAACTAACTTTATCAAGCAAAAAAGCATCACTATTTATCTTGACCTTATCAAGAATCTCTTTACGCTTCAAAGCATTTTCACGACGTAATTGATTTTTATAAAAATCGCGAAAATTCTTAACAATAGTAGGAATCGGGAGAGATATAACAAGCACGCCACAAATGCAGCATGCACTCGCTATAACCTTACCAAACGGTGTGGTCGGTACAACATCGCCGTAGCCAACCGTTGTCATGGTGATAATACCCCACCAAAAAGTGCTCGGAATAGATCTGAATTTAGTGTTAACCTCATCTTTTTCAGCAAAATAGAGCAAGCTAGAAAATATAACAATACAAATGCCTATGAATAAAATCAAGTGTGCCAGCTCCTTATAACTTTTTTTCAATGTATAACCCAGGCTCTGAAGGCCGGGTGAATAACGGGCTAAAGTCATGATCCGGAATATACGAATTATGCGCAATATCTGTGCGATTCGACTAAAGTCGAGGAATAAATTCGAAGATTTTTCTGTTTCGAGAAATATTGGTACGAAATATGAAAAATTGGCGAAAAAGTCAATCAAATTGAGACCTCCTCTAAAAAACTGGCACTTATTGGGCGCAGACATCAATCGAAGCATATATTCGAGTGTAAACCAAGCGATACATATCGCCTCTAATCGAGCCAACAAGTGGTTGTATTCAGGCTCTTGAGTCTCAAAGTTATAGTCCTGAAGACTATCGACTGTATTGAGTGACTGAACAATAATTGATACAATTATCGCGAATATTGAAACGTAGGCCAGAGTTCGGGCCAAACACGACATGTGCGGTCGTTCGAATAGTTGCCAGATCAATTTCTGATAATGGGCAGATCTGCCACTTCCAAATTGATCATGATCATTCTGTGCGATAGTCTGGGCCTCTTTGCGCATCTCATCCAAAAGGCGTTCCTTTTTCTGTATATATTTGTGTCGACAACACGACTCTAAGTAGAGCTCATCGATAGCCCAGTACTCGAGTTCGGCGCTGAATGTCATAACACATGTGCTGTCACTTGAGTGCAGTTTTCCACTGATATAGAAGTCGAGAATTGGGCCAAAATGTCGCGGATTTCGGTTAAAATAGTATTCGTTATCTTCGTGTCTGTAGTCGTCGCACAACTCATTAATGTCGTCATCGGTCGCGCACTGTCCGAGACGGCCGAGTCTGCTGTTCGGCAGCCGTTCCAGTGCTGTCCGAAGCACCTCATGTCTGACGCCTCCAATATTTAGTATTAGTCTTCGGTTTTGGATTTTTTGTGGGTTTTCAGGTTTTGGCGTTTCCGGTGCTTTTATATCAGTGCAAACCTTCAGTTCGACTGAATGAGAGTTTTCTTTTTTATCCATTTTTCTGTGAATTTGCCACAACTTACGAGTTGTTGGAATCGCTGAAATTAGAAATTATTAAATGTTTTAATTGATTAAACTTTAAATTTATGTAATAGATCTTTTTAGCTAGAATAAAAGTATTTTTTATATTGTTGTGTTTGAATAAATTGTATTCTGCTTTAAATTAAATTAAATTTAAAAATTAAAATTAAAATTATTAATAATTGCTGAAATAAAATATAAATTTATTAAACTGATTTTTAAATTAAAATGTAATAAATATTTTTGCGTTAAAAAAATAAAAAACTACTTTAACATGTCAACAGTTAAAGTTTACTAAAGATAATAAACTTCATTAATAAACTTACAGCAAATTGGTTAATATTTTAATAATAAGAAAATTTTTAAAAATAATTGTAAATCAACAGATTGTCAAACTCTTACCTGGTTTTAGTTTGTGTGCATTAAAAAATATATATTAATAAATGAACTTGAACAATTTCAAAAAGATCAAATTTTGATGATTATTTGTACAAATATAGCAAACATTAAAAACGGGGAAATAAATAACATTTCAGTTAATCAATAATAAATTTAGCCTTGAGTTCAAATTACATATTTATTTAAAAAAATTATTGAATAACTACTAAAAAACTTATCCGAGCAAAATTAATTAATATATATATTTATTTTATCGTAATATTGAATCGATTTTTAGAATCTTAAAAATAAACAAATAATTTAACAAGAATAAGTACAGACAAAGAGCTTGGTGTCTTTAGAAAACACACTTTGCTGCCTACATATCCGGCTTTTCCGCAGAACTTGTCTTAGCCATTTTCCATAAAGTTAGATTAGCATGTTGAAGGTCATTTGCTTAATTTAATACCAAAACTCTATCGGCACGAGTGTTACACTCACACTGTATCTGACCTCTGATATACTGCAGAAGAATTCTATTTTTCTAATTTATAAATATATAACAAAAAATAATAATAAATTACGAATTGCGCTAAGTCTTAGTCTTTTGATCGGCAAATAATTAAAGAAAGTATTATGAATCACCAAACTGTTTTCCACATGTTCATCAACTATTTGCATTGTCATCTTGTAACTTGTACTTGTTACTTTTAATATAAAATATTTAAAATTATTTAGAAATAATTTTGCAATTTTTAATACATCTTCGAAAAATTTTCAAACAATAAAGCTTTAATTTTTGTCCATAAACTTAAAAACCAGAGTCTATTCAAAAATTAAAATACTCGTCGGCAGTACTAGTATTTAATTTAAAAAATTCAATTCTATTAAGCTAAATTTATTTAATTATATTATTTTTGAAATTTTTCCAAATTAGAACAAAAACTTTTAAATAAAAACATACAAAATCACAAACTAAACCTACAACTCCAACAAAATAATATCAAACCAATGTTTTACTTTAATAACCAGTAATTTATAAGCTGACAATTATTGTTATTTATGTAATTAATTGAAATTAAAATGTCAAAATCAACAAGATGAATGCGGATTTGTGTACTTACTTGTTGACAAAAATATAAAATCAATTTATTCGTAAAATTAGATTTAAATAAAATCTAAACAAATATTTATTTATTCTTCAAATGCTTTCTATTCCTGTGTTGGTTCACATTCGCCTTATCGACACTCGAGTACTCACATCCGGGCCATTCGCACCGATATCTCCGTTTGTTGCTATGGATACGCATATGACAGGAGAGAAGTTTGTGAGACTTAAAGGCTTTTCCACATTCAGGCCAAAGACACCCGAAGTCAAGTTCTGATTTGTGAACGTATTTATGTCGAGTCAGATTAGCTCTTAGAGCAGACCTGTGGTCACATCCGGGCCAATCGCAAGCAAACTCTCGGTCAGAGATCGGCTCAATGTATGAAATCGAATGCACAGAAACCATATGTTTAGACAATTGAGGTATAGTTCGTGTCGCGAACGTACAGCCATCGGAAGTGCAACTAATCTCTGGCCTCTTATGCATATTTAAGTCATGTTTTCTCAGATCTCGTGACGTCTTCGCCGCGTAATCACATCCACTGACTCTGCACTCGAAGGGCCGGTGAGTCGAGTGTTTGGATTTGTGATCATTTAAATGTGATTTGGATTTAGCCCTAAACTCACAGTTAGTGTAATCGCAAACAAATGGTTTTCCG
>JAQFXP010004538.1:0-10527 GCA_034693685.1 Belba bartosi
CTATCCTATCATTAAAATCAACATAAATTTATTTAATAGCAAGAATTTTCAGCCGACTTCGATTGGATTTGTCTGTAGTCAGACAGTTAGGGCTGTGTTAGGACTGAAAACATTTATTAAACTTCTTATAAGTTACAATGATTACAAACTGAAAGTATGTTAACTCAAACTAAAATAAATGCTATTTTACTGAAATGAAACGAATCTTCGAGTGATTATATGAATTGTTTTATTTTTCTTCTATTAATTCAAAGGTAAATTCAAACCAGACTTTAAAAAGTTAACGTTTTTCACAAAAACTAATATCGACACAAATTTCAATATCAGAAAAACAGATTGCTTAATTCAGTTATGCAAAAACATTTTTAAAAGTGGAGTATAAATATATTTTAAATTTAATAATTATTTCTGCCAAGTTAACTTTAAAAGTTAGACAAAAACTGGTAAACAACTGAATTTTAATTTTCATTCAAAAACAAATTACAAATTATCACAAAAACAAAAAATATTTAGATCTCTTAGTTTTTAAAGGAAAATATCAAATCAAATGCAAAGCTATCGAAAAAAGTGTTCAAATATTCATAAGTATTACCTCAAACTAAACTGAATAGACAGTACTTTAAGCCCCGAATAAATAAACAATTCCAACAATACTTTCTTTTCTATAGCTTTAGAAATCTGAAGTGCGTTCCACTCGAGTGTATTGGACGGACTCTACAAAAGCCAACTGACGACTAGGAAAAGAATGAAAGAAATGCTAATTCTTTCCCCTTTTTGGTTGAAAATATTATAACGGTTGCAGAAAAATGACCAAAAAATAAGATTATGTAATGAAGTGACGCTTAGAAGTTATAACTATTTGAAACAAAAATATTAAATTCACAAAAGTTTGGTCGAGAAACAGGTTTAAATTTCTACAATTTTCAACAAAACCAATCTTTTAAGCAAAAATTGACTTAAATTTTAAAAAATTATATACTCTAACTCTGGCTATTCCTATGCACGCCCTGCACGTATCATCTCGATTTAAAAATGAGCTAAAACTTACAATATTTATCCATAATCAATTTATCCAAATTTTACCAAATATTTATTAAAAATTAAGTCCAAACATTAAAACAATTGTTTATATATTGTTAGTATAATAGAGAGTGGAGAGAGTGTTGAACTCTCGTTATCAGTCATTGGTGCGAAATGAATGTGAGTTACTGTTCCCTCACTTAATAACTAAAGCAGTCTATGCAAGCATTCAGGTGTTGATAATAAAAAGCTCTAATGGCTATCCTATTGCTCGTCATCACTACATCTCTCCTGCTCTCTCCCTCCCTCCCCCCCTCTCTCTCTCTCTCTCTCTCTCTCTCCTGCTCTCTCTCTCAAATAAATTGAAAATATCTAATCTGAAGCTAAGAAATGATTAATAATAATCGCAATCAATAAGAATAACATTCCGGGAGAAGACAAACAACAAAAATAATTTTCGATTAATTATAACAATTCTTGATATGAAATAACATAAATTTCAAATCAATTAAGATTTACAAATAGAGCTCTTGAGACTCAATAAGTGATCATTTGTTTAGATTACATTTTTAAATGTAACCAATTTCTTAATAAATAAAGTGAACATGCATGAACATGCAATAGGAATGTACAGTAGGTATGCATACCTGTAAAATGACTGTTGAATTCATATTGAGGAAAACCGGGCGTTTCAGTGGACACCAGTGAAGGCATTGTTTGTTCGTCTGATAATTGTTGGCAAAAAGTTGAGTCAATTACCGGTGAAGTGTCGGATAATGAAGGACTGGTGGTTCGGTGCGGACATATTGAATAGTAGGGCGGAGGCGACGCATCTAATTGGGAACAAGAGTTGTTAGTCTATGCAATCGTTTTGTCTATTCATTGTACTATATATATAATATATGGCCAAAAGAAGATCCAGTTCTGGACAATAACCCTAAGCCTCACTGCTTCACAAAGTCTTGTCTTTGCAGACTAACGAAGTTACTCTAGCATTTAACAAATACCTACCATTCCCTTACCTTCCCTTCCCTTCCCCAACCCATTCTCGTCTAACTATTAATTAATTGCTGTTTTTATGCAAATTGTGTCAAAATTCAAGTCAACCAATAATTAAAAAGACATCAAATTGTTATTCATTTGAATAAAAAGAAGAAACCAAAAGATTTGTCGCTTAAATACAATTATTACTCTTATATTTGAACATAAAAAGCCAATTCGTTTGTTATCAAATTTGTCTGCTCTTATAATTTTATTAATTCAAATTGTGTATAAAATCAGTTGTAACACATTACCGTATTTAATCAATTAATTTAGTTAATATTGATTGACAAAAACTATATTGAACAATTTATTTTTATTTTAATTAATTATAAACTTAATTAGAAAAAATCACAATAATTTAACTAACAATATGCTATTTTTTCTTCAAAAATAAAGTTAGTTTTAAACAATAATTATCCAAAAATGTTTAACTGAATATTCGTGTGTAAATAGAGGATGGTGCTTATCACCATTTTTCATTAAAATCTCGTCTTTGTTTAAATAATATTTTTTATAGCGCTTTAAAAGTTTATAAAATAAAAAATAAAATCAAAATACATTTGACTCGAGTCGTGAAATATGTCGATACTTGTTCCGACAGAAAAGAATATCTGACTTAAATAAAATCAATGTTCACTTCAAAAAAAAGAAGATAAATAGCTTCTAAATATTTAAATTGTCTATAAATGTGAGTCTGAAGTACTATTGAATACTCTGTAGATAACTAACTCCTCTCTCGAGGACAATCATTAAGACTTTTTAAGTTGTCTGAAGTTTTAGAGTAGACACTCAGTCGTCGCCAGTTTAAGCGATGACAAGAGTCGGACTCATCTATAGTTTGCCCCAAATTATAAGTTTTTACAACTCATCCTAAATATTACTTTTTCATTGCTATTTATGGAAAACATATCGAATGTGAATTTATGCCGTAATTCAGTTATCTTATGTTAAAATGTGACCCTGGCTCAACTCAACTATAATAATTCGACTAAACCAACGAACTGTGTGCTCTAGTCTAAGATATGTTTATTTGTTACCACGAATACTTTGCACTCTTTTACGTACAATCTTGCTAAAACTAATGTTAGCAAAGTTTTACTTTGATTTTTTGAGAAACTTTATTATTTGCTATTAATGTATAATTCGAAAATAAAAATATTATAACAAATAAAAGGATAGGCATGTCGTTAATGCTCTTCTATAATAATACCGCTAATGAATTGCTAACAAATAATGTTAATTCAAAATCCGCCATTGAATCGCTTCATTTGAAATTCAAATCAAAAATATTTTTATTATCTAAGTCTGACTAAGCATTTAAGCTCACAAATGAAGGCTTTCAAAAATAATGTTTAAATCTTTTCCTTAATGTATTAAATTGAATAGAATGTATAGAATGTATTTGTTTTGTATCAAAAAATATTTGCCAAATAATTTTGGATTCAAAGTTGAGATTGATTTGGAAAAATAAACATATAGAAAATTTGACTTATGTTTAGGTCAAAATTATTTCAACATTTAATTTAAATTTTGTAATTATTACAATGTAATCGATTGAAAGAAAATAAATTAAAATACATCAAATTTCTAGTTAGACCTGGATGATGGAAACCACAATAAAAGTACCTTCTTCGTGTCTAGTCGTAACCAGAGCTAGTATATTTCGGAGTAAATAAGTTAAAATCGGTCGGGAATCGGGAGGTAATAACGGCACAATCAGGAATTAAAAAATCTTATTTAATGAAATATTGTGTTCATACTTATACAACAATGTATTCAACTTTATTTCATATTAGTTTTATAATACATTAAATTGAATAATTATTTGCATTTTTGTGTTACTTTAGTGAAACTGTTTTTTATTTGACAAATTATTTTTGTTATGCTTGACTTTAACCGACAATAAAAGCGCAAATTTAATAATAGTTTACTATTTGAAATCTTAATTATTGCAAAAATAATTAAATTAAAAAAATAACTTTTTTTATCCAATCACTTAATTGATCCAGCAAATTATCAAATATTGTCTTTTATTCAGAAATTCTGAATCAGAATGTCTTAAATTTAGATTTTGTAGACGTTATCAAATTGATAAAAAAGCGGTAAATTAATGTTTTAAAAAAAATTTTTTGCTATTAGTCAGTTATTAATAACTTTAAATATTTGTTTAATTAATCTGCTATTTATTGTAATTATTTAAAATTAAATTTATTAAACACAAGAAAATTTAATTAAATTTAGAAAATTCAAGTAGTTATAAATTTTGGCTAAATCGAATAAAAAATGTAAAAATATGGTAAATCGGGAATTATTCAAAACTGGGGAAATCCAAAAAATTAAATTAAGGTATTTTAAACCACAAACAAGCCATCAAGTGAGTACAATATAATTACCGACAATTGGTCATTCTATATAAAATTGAAAACTCCCGAAATCTACTAGCCCTGGTCATAACTAAACATTAGACTAAAAAATATTTTTAAGTGATTTGGTTCTATTAATTGCTCAGATTTTTAAAATTATTACTTTTATTTTATGATCAAATGTATATATTGACACACCTTAAGCAAAATTAATAAAGAGGCACGACAGTATTAAAGAATATTTTTCAAACTGAACAATGTAGCTATATACACTATTATATTACATTTTAAATATAAAAATAGTATTCAGCTTTAATATTTTATAGTAACATAAACTTGTTCAATATTTAAAAATATAATTTTATTTCATAACTATTGTCGAGATTAGAAAGATTCAACAATTTATCGAAAATATTTTAGTTTCCGCCAAAGTTTATGCAAATATTGTTTAGCGTTTGAAATATGTTTTATATTATATTTTTGTATTAAATTAATTTCGAATAAATACTAATTTAATAACATTTTTATATAAAAATAACAATTAAAAAAATATGTCTTAAAAACTAACACTTTATAACTAAAAATTTAGTCAAAAACCAGAGATTAAAAAAAGTGCATTACATTGCAGAGGTGGTCACGGGTAACAAGCTGAGATAAGCATAAAATGTTTTAAACAAAATATGCCTAAAATCTAAAAACAGTTTAATTAAAAAAAGTTTCAAATTATCAATATTCGATATCGCGTTATTGCCGCTAATTTTAACTTGCTTAATCTTAATAAACTTATAAAATAAAAACATTTGTTATTTATGTATAATATTTTCTTTTTTCTGATTAATTTCAAAATAGTTGTCATTAAAAATTGAATAAAAATAAAGATAATATCTGAGTAAAGCCTCTAATCCGAGCCATCGATGGCTGGAGCGGTCGGCTGGTAGTGATCAACAGCAGTGGAAGCAAAGAAGCGTTAGTTTGGATGCATAACACCAATGGTTGGGCACATATATGAAAGGAGAGAATGGGAGCGATAATTGCTTTGGTTGGCGTCTCAGCACAGATAAGGGGAACAGCACTTATGGCTTTGTGGCGCCTTTGCCTCTAATACCAAACTGCAGTTCTTGTGTTGGTATATAGCGTAAGCCGAGGGCCAAATTCGCTATTGACTAGTCTAAGAGTGCTGAGCACAGGCAAAGGCAAAGGCAAAGGCAAAGGCAAACTCACCCCAATACGTAAGAGCCAAGACAGGACTAAAACTAAGGTTTAGTTAATAGCAAGCGTTTTGAGCGACCGATTCCTCCTGAAAAGCAACTCTACTCTGAATGCGTGTATAGTTTGGCTCAAATACGACAACCCAAGTATAACCGAGTTTTCGAGGTTTGGGCGAATCAAAGGCGACGAACTGGCGGCTCATATACGCGATATGCACTCAAATATTGTATAAGCAAAGCAAACACTACTAACTCTACTATTTTATAATACATAATATAATAGTTGGCCTCACATTACATACAATTTCTGCAAGAGCTCAGCTAATTCTACCTGTGCTCTCCCAAACCCAAATTCAAATTCAAAACCTTATAATTCAGTGTTTCTGATCCGTGAAGTCGCGGACACACACATCGACGCGCAGACCATTAATACCGCTAATGATTGGCCAACAAAGGCTCCGGAGCCAGAGTCTGGCCCTGTCTGCCCGACAAACAATTTAATCAAATATATTATTATTGATAGCATAGAGAGACAGAGTGAGTGAGTGAGTGAGAGAGTGAGAGAGCAGGGGAGAGAAAGAGAGAGATAGAGAGACGACTCAACACTCGGCAGATGTTTTGCAAAGCCATGACTTTATGCAAACAATTGAAGTCTAGAAACACATGACTTTATGTCGAGTAAAGAGACGCCAATTCGGTTGACGCCAAACACGACGACGACATGAATGGCGAAGAGGATAATGACTGAGAAAACAATTCTATGTATTTGTTCTCAATTCAGATTAGGCTTCACTTAACTGACAATCATTGGCTGCAATCGATTGGCATAACTGTCTATACAGTGCCTAATAGGCTCTCAATTGATATAAATATAATATTGAATAATAAGTATTGAAATATCGATATATATATTCAATGCTAACGATAACCGACTCAAAAGATAATTGTCTGAATCGACGACAAAATCAATAAAAACATCAATCAATATATGTCTGAAGAATACGACTAAGAGTTAATCAATACATAGAAGCGAACAAAACAAACAAAAAGTTGTGTCAAAAGCAATACCTGTTCTGCAGATCTGCGACCAGTGATAGGGATTAATGCAGACATAGATTGGATCAGTTGGCGAGCACTGACACCAATGCAATCGCTTTATATCAGTCTTATGCCTGACGTGAGGCCATCGCCAGATCCGACAGCAGAGCACATGTGGTTCTATAGTGACTCTTCGGTCGACTTTGATGGCGTCCTTTGGAAATAAGACACAATCGGAGTGTTGTCCGCCTTTGCTGTCGATGGCCTCAAACAGTGACTTCAGTTGTCTTTCCTTCAATCTCTTTAGCATCGATTGCAGACACGACTCGATTTGCGAGCAATCGGTGTCGTCGTCGCCCATATGCCCGACCCGTCCGCCCAAAGCAATCGGTTCCGACTGTCGTTTCCGCTCTTCATTGTTCGAATCTATGGCTGAACTTCTTGTGATTCTCTTTTTCCACAAACGTTTGGCTAAAGAGCTCCTCTTAGAGCGAAACATATATGAAGTTTACATTTGATGGCTTCGAATACCACATAATTACAACATATATGACCACAACATATATGGCTGTAATCCAAGACTAAGACTAAGTCTAAGTCTAACATCAAATCCGAGACAACAAAACCATTTGCACTAAAACTAAACTAAACTAAACTTTCAAACAATCAATATCTCAACAAATGGACAAAACTTTTTGTCGAAAGCATTTCAAAACTTTTAAAACTTTTTTCTGTTCACACAATCTGTTAATTCGACACAACTTTTGATTAATGAGTCAACACATTGTAATTAATTCAATTTATATCTATATTTAATTGTAATAATCACTGGACTATTGTTAAACAATCAGTTAATCAATTGAAGCCAATGTCTGTCACATTCATCTGTATTATCAATGATTGGATCAAAATCTTCAAACAATTGCTGCAATAATCACATTCGAGAAATGGCTGGTTTTAATCACTTGTTTAAATTCAATACTAATTGCGTTAAACATAAATATAATTGCAATTAAATTAAATCAATTATAAACCGACGGCAATGTAGTGATGCAGTCGACTGTCGAGTGAATGAGTGAAGCCTTCGCTAAGCCTAAGCTGACTCACGAACAGACGAACAGAGTGTCTGTTATGGACTGAATCCTAACAGAAAACACAACGCTTTCAGTCAATGCTTTCTACCAATGCTCTCAACCTATGCTCTCCTCTAACAGAAAGTCACTCTAAATGCAGACAACGAGTGGAGTCGAGTCAGTCGAGTCTACTCTTCGAGTGGTAGGAGTGGAGCATAACTCCAGTCGAGAGATGAGATATTTTTTTCAATGAACGCCAACTTCAGAACCTCTTCTCTTGTCTCACATACATGTGTTCCGTATTGGCAGAAGTTTGGCATCACTTTGATCGTCAAAAAGTTTAGAAAAGACTTTTTTTTAACAATCATTCAAAATAAATGTCTCGCTTTTGGAAATGAATCTTCAAATTCAAGGACACCACTCATCCACTCATATTATTATAGATACAGTATTGATATTATATTAAATATTAAATTAAATTAAATTAAATTAAATACAGTATTTATTTATTTAGATATTAATAATGAAGAATTTACTCAAAAGTTAGCGATTGTCTCGTTTTTTATTTATTTATTTATTTAATTAATTAACTAATTTTGAACTGAAAATAAGACTATATATTGATATTTATAAACTAAAACATTTTTTGGCCCAAAACCGAATACCTATCAAATATTTGTATCAATTAAGTCTTTATAAGAAATTAATGATAAAATTCTTCTGTTTTTCTGGTAAGTAGTGAATAAATGATATAATAGTCGTCATTAAAAGCCAATTTGAATGACATAATCAAATGAGAAGTCAAACACAAGTTTCTAATAAGTGCCTCAAATTGTCTGATAAGCGATTCACTAACTTATTAATCGTTTATAAGTTAATAACAATAGAATCGAAATACTAATAATTAATTGTTTGGAATTAGCGCCGATCTAATGGCACCGATAGTTAGCGATAGGTTTGGCACCATTTTATTTATGTCTTCATAGCCTATCAACAAAATTGACGACTCTTTCACTTAATTGTGGCGAAAGATGTTTGCATTGATGGCAACACTTTAATCGCTAGTATTTATATCATATTTGACTACAGGTCTAGACATTCGGGCGCTCACTATCTCAAGCTCTCCTATAAATTCAAATTATCACAAACTCATTAAAATAAATATTTTCTCTCTATTAATAAGAATAATAATAAATTCTAATTACAATAAATATTTACTCAAAACTTAGCTCTTTTGACAAAACTTTTCAAATTGTTTTACCGAAATCTTAATAAATACTTTGCAAACAAAAGATAAAAATAATTAAATGCATCCATCAGTCAGTCAGACAAAGTTGAGAAACATTTTAATTAAAGAATTTTATGTGAAAACAGTTGAGATTAGAGACAAGAATTGGGCAAGTCGGATCGGGTCGGGTTGCAACTAAAAATATCAAATTCGGGTTGGTTCTTGTTATAATTATTTTAATCGGGTCGGGTTGGGTTATCAATTAGCAACTCTAAATTTTAATTAGTTTACAATTTAGAAGCTTTTTCATTAAAATAAATTTCTAGTTGCTGCAATTTAAAACAAAATTAATGTTTAAAATTTATTTAATTCACTTTTAAATATAAACTATCTATAATAGATTTCAAGCTTAAATTATTTAATTTTGTTTCATACTATCTTAAGCCATTCTAGCATAATTAATTAAAAAACTTATCTGTATAAATCATTATAGAATAAAACAATAAAATAATAAACTGATGAAGATAGAAATAACTTTAAATAATTAACCCGATATTAAATATAATTAAATAATTAAATAATAATTTTATCTTTAAATTGTAAATAAAAAAAACAATCAAGACATATAAAAAACTAATGATTGGTTTGTTTTCACAAGACTTTGGACCACAAATTATACGATTAATTATTGAAATGAATTAGAATCTAGATTGGACAAAAAACTATAAATTTCGCTTAAAACATAATAACTACTAATAAAAATTATAAATATATAATTATGTAATTTAAATTAGATTTCGGGTCGAGTCGGATTAAATTTTTTTGTCAATCAGGTCGGATCGGATTAACATCTTGAAAATGTGGGGTCGGGTTGATAAAAAGTGAACCGATTGTTGTCTCTAGTTTAGATTATATAATTTTTTTTTCTATAAACTAATTCTCAGAACTTTCACAAAACTCTATTTTTAAATCAACACAAAATCGCATTTAATTTAATTTGAATAATATTTCGAATTATTTGAATTAATTTTAATAAAATCTACAATAATTGGAGAAAACCTAAAAATATTTTGAAAAGAATTTGTTTGTATTTTCAAATTAATTATTAAATAAAATAAATAAAATAATATAACAAATAACTAACATTTGTTCTAAACCTTTACATTCTAAAGTGTAAATAAAATAAAAATTATTTATTCAACAATATATTTGAAGTTTATTTGAAATGTAACTTATTACTATGTTATTAGTACTTAAAGTATTTTGTGATTAAAAATTCTTGATTTATTAAATATTTATGACTTGTGTTTGACAAACAACGAAAAAAAATTAAATAAAGTTATAATTAAATCTTTTATATACTGTATGATATAAATCGTATATCAATGATAAATAATAGATTATTCGAAATGACATACAGAGTATGAATTGTACTAAAGGGCTCCGAAATTACGATTATTTCAATTGATGTCTCATATTATGTGCGCCAATACTGCAAGTCTTGTATTCGCTTTCGAAAATCATTTACTCATTTAAACCAAGAATTAAATTAA
>JAQFXP010004539.1:0-10526 GCA_034693685.1 Belba bartosi
CAAAAAGGTGTCTTTTGATAAGATCTATAATACTAGAATAATTAATCCCGCCGGAAAAATACCAATAAAAGTCCTTTTTAAAAACCAAATTGTTTGACACGAATGATCGTTAACTGTATATAAGTAATATATTAACATTATTTCTCAATGTTATTGTTTTTGTGGGCTAATATTTGCTGGGCTTATATTTGTCGATCAGTTAAATTCAAATGTCAAAAATAGTAGTCGAAAATAGTAAATAGTAATTAACTAGCAAATATATTTTGTAATTTTGAATAAAGTTGAGCGTAAAATGTAATGCAATTTTATCTAGGTATAATTGCACCCTGATCAGAAACTTCGACATAATTGCATGCAATTGTATTTCAGATAATACGGTAATCGAAAAGTTATTTCTAAAGAGTGATTAATGCAATTTTTGAATATTTATTCATTTAATTAATTTTTAAAAATTTAATAAGAATTGCAAACATTTATAATTTAATTTCCTTTTTTGCCGCCGAATGGATCTTTTGATCTAATTTATAGATTTTATTTCCAGCGCTAGAGGTAGGGAAGGGTCGAGAGAGTGGTTTCGAGTCTTCGCAAACAAACACATAATTGGCTTCAGTGTCTCCGTCGGGATATCTGAGTCTATACTCTTCGTATGGCAAACAGTCGGCAACTGTCACACAACCTACCAGTGCTGACGTCGGATAACTGGTTGGAAACGTCTTAATGCCAGCGAAACGATAGAAGTTTTCCACTTCTTTGATACGCATTTCCGAAGCATTCTTACTATTCGAGTGAATCCAAAGCCTTCCTCTGAACGATGAATACCAGTTCCGGCCCTCAAATCGTTTGATACCCCAAACAAGAAGTGAAGCGAACGGTTGGTTCACTGACAGACACATGCCTTCATCAGACATTGTCATCAGTTCTTTGTCCTGAACTTTCAGATTATTAAAGCCATTAATTAGTCTTTTGGCAACAATTAGGTCTTCGAGGGATTGGTCATTGAGTTTGTGATTATTGTTGAGATAGACCAGAGCCGGCAGTTTCGGGAGTTTGTGGTTGTGCTCATCGATCAGTTGTGAGGCTTCGACGCTCACATAATCGCTCTTCAGTTTGCTCTCACTCTTCAGTTCATCGATCTGTGCCTCAAAGTCCTCGACAACGGGTTGGCTATAATCAGTCGCCGAATGTTTAATCAAATCAATTAAAATCTTTTTATTCTTTTTTAGTTTATTTTCGTGTAATTCGTCGACTTTGGCGGTAATGGTCTTTCGTTTTTCATTTGAGATCCAGTTTTGCGATCCGAGTGCGAAGTAATCGCTTTCGTCGTCAATCACGTGAGTCCTAACCGAAGAGTTTTGGTCGAATTCAAGCATTTGGTCCTTATGTCGAATGGCCTGCTCTAAGCCGGCGTTTGGCTTCAAACTCGTGGCAATGTCTTTGAGACCAGTGTTGCTCATATTTGGCGCCACTTTAAGTCCGCTCTCGACTAACAGCTCTTCAGAGACTCCACTATTAATCAACTCTTTTAATAATTTTTTGCTTTCATTGTTGTCCGACATTAATGACTGTCTTTGCGCTCGAGTTAACACTAGTTTACCACAAGTGAAACAAACGCCCGAACCTTCCTGTGCGCACACAATTCGACCGCAAGACAGACAGTTAGCAACCAATTGGTGTTTAGATGCCTCGCAATCGCATTCTCTTCGACCTATTGGTGAAGACATCGATTCAGATTCAGACTCAGACTCAGACTCAGATGGAATTGAGAGTTAAGACTAATTGAGTACAAACCGGGCAAAAGAACAACACAATCGCTCAGGTCTTTAACAACTGTGCCTTTCATTCGCTTTCCTTTAGATTTTGATGACATTCTTCTGGTAAACAGTTTCTGATTTTAAGAATTGAATTCAATTTAAGACTAAAACTAAGATCTAATATAAAACGAATAAAAACGAATCAATAACTGAAACGTTGTTTACGTATTGCTTAATGAGTTGTTTGGATGACTCAAAACAAGACTTAATATTAAATACTAGTGCAAAAACGCACCCCTCCCGCTCCCGCCCCCGCCCCCGCTATCTTCATCTCTTTTACATTCAATTAATTTAATGACTGTTTTTAAGTTTAACTTAAATAATATTTTTATGTCATAGTATATGATTCATAGGTATCGTTTGATTTTCAACTTTAAAACAGTTATTGAATTATCATTTGAAATCAATGTTCGTTCGTTCACTTAATTAAATAAATAAATAAATTTTGTCAAAATATATGTATAGTATTTGGTGTTTAGTTTATCAAAAATTTACAAATACAAAATTTATGCAGAATTAAAAATGAACCATAACTGTCATAAACGTTTTTGCACTAACACATATATTTTAGAAAATAATCCATAAAAAACTAAATTGTAACATTTGGGCAAACAAAGTTAAATATAGAAAACATGGAGTTTACAGATTAAATCAAACTATTTGTTTTAAAACCTACTTTATTTAAAATAATAAAATAGTCTACTTAAATTTTTACAATAAAATTAATAATTCGGTTAAACAATTAATAATATTTTGCATTTGGAGATATATTTAAGGGGACACTGAGGGTAATATGAGCTAGCCTATTAATAATTGGCTACAAATAATGTTACAATTAATGAAGGATAGGATTTGCTTATATAAACAAATAATTTTTATTAAATGACAAAATGTTTGTAAAATTAAATTAAATTTGAACACACGATGTAAGAGAATAAGAAATTGTTAATCAGATGATTAAGACAAAAGCAACGTATTAATTTTTAAAATAAATTTTTTAAATAATAAAACCTTTGATTATTAAGCAATAGAGTAAAATAAGAGTAACAATGTTTTTATTTTTTATTTTTAATTGATTAATTATCGTGGTTTATTTATCTACAAATCTCATTCAGAAAAGTTTTGTAGTAAAAATTGTATACAAATTATAATAAGAATCTTAGCTTTTTTAATTTGAGTTGGCCATCAAAGCTATTATTGCTATAAATTAACGTTTGAATGCAAACTGTATTTATTTTAAACTGATATTCTTTTACTCATTTGCCTAAGAATGCAAAATGTGTTCATTTGAATCATTTAGCTTCAGATGAGATAACTATAATATAGTAAGTTATCGAAACACCAAATGATTAAAGTTTCTAATTGTTGATTGTTGTGCAAAAAAAAGTAAGAAAAAAACTTACATTTATTTTAAAATAAAAAATATATATAAATAAACTTTGAAAAATAAAACCAATTTCTTTTGCAAAGACTTAATAATAATTTTAACAAGTGCTAATTAGTTAAAAAGCTTATATTAAAAGATATCTCATTTGTATGTTATTATTTTTTCAGTACTAAATTTAACAATGCTTCAAACCGCTTTATTGTTTTTGCTTGGATTTGCTTAATTTGGAAAACTTGTAATAATGTCTTAATTATTTAAATACTATATATAAATAAATCTAATCAATTAATTTTAATCTTATCTAATTATCATAGCAACAAAGTCTTTGATATCATATTTTGTTATTAACTTATTAAAATAATTTATTTAGTTTATAATAATTTTTATTTTTATAATAATTTTTTATTTAACTTATTGTGCAATATATTTATTTTTAAGTTTTAATTTACAACAATAAATCTTTAAAATAAATTTTTTTTATTAATTAGATAAACAATAAAAAATAAAACAAATTAGATATGTATTCTGTTAGAAAAACAAACTCAAATTTGTAAATATTCTAAATAAATTAAACATTGTTTTTTAAATTAAGTTAGAAAGATTAAAGCACAGATTAAATTTTAAGTTAATTAATAATTAATTAAAAAGCTGTGTAAAGAAAAACAATGCAAAAATCTCAAACAAATAAAAATTATTAACTAATTAAGTACTGTACTTAAGATTACATAAGTAGCTATAAATCTAGGGACTATAATAGGTAAAGGTAAAATATAGGATTTTCTTTAAACCTTAGAAGGAGTATTGGCAGAGATTGAGAAGGTTGGCCAATTCAGGGAACATCAGGGAAGAAATTTTTCCAAAAACGCTCAAAAAACCCATATATTTATAATAAAATTTTATCTAATTTAATTGAATTTAAACCGAATTTAGCAACAATTTAGGAAAGATTTTCCGATTTTGGTCAAAAAACCGAAAAAAGTCGAAGGAGGGGGTATCTTTTCGAGGACCAAATACTAGGGGGTGGGATGACTAAAAATTTTCAAAATTAGAGGGATATATTGCTGACCCCCTTTTTCAATCTGTGGGTATAGGAGAGAGTAAAATGACAAACATTTTTCTTTTGTATTTTGGCAATTTAACTCAATTAACCAAATTTAGATTAAATTTAGCCCCAATTTACTGAAAAAAAAACTTAAAAAATTTGCCGGCTTACAAAACAAAAAAGTTAAGTTTATTTTCCTGGTTAAACTTAAGAAGGATAAGGAAAAGTATTTTTCAAATTTTGTCTGTATTCTTTTTGCCAATCCTGCTATAAATTACTCAGCGTATTTAAACATTATATTTAAAATAAGTTTGTTTTTATGTAAATTCGTATACAGTACAATCTGAAATATACTAATAATTTTGTCTGACATTATCAAGTTAACTTTTAATAATTATGTCATTTGTAAAATATATATTTGTTTTAATTATATTACAGTATTTACAACTTGATTGTATTTATAATGTATAACTTACTGGCAATAATAATATGTTCAGACTTTAAGCCTAAGAGCGAAGCTTTAAATTTAACTCTATATTTAAGAAATTATAATTTATCACTAATTAATTACTAGTGTTTAGCTAAAAAACAATTCTAAGAGTTTGTACAATTTATTACTATTATTATCTTTTTCTTGGAATCAATTGTAAAAAAGCACTGAAAACTGTATTATTGTTCTGAGAAATATGATTCATACAAATGTTAACACAATTTGATTTCAATTGAAAGACTGAAAAATACCTAAAATAACATTATGTTTATGAAATAAACTGAATTTCAATGTCGAACTAGATTTTAATTATTGCAATTGCATTGCAGTATTACTTAAATTATTATTTTAAATGTTTTATTAATTAAATATTGTTAAAATTTTAGGAAATTTATTTTACAAGATGCATTTGCTAATTATCTCGTCTATTACGACACTTGATTCTTATTGCATTAAACATAGATGAAACTAATTTTAAATAAAAATTTGCTACTATTTCTAAATGCTTGCACATTAAATTTAAAAATATATTTTTAACATGAATGATTGTGTAATTATAAATAAAAATTTAAAATTTAATAAGCTAATTTTAGATTAATTCTTTAATCTCAACTGTTAGTATAAATCTAAATGCTAACATTTAGATTTTTTCAATTTTAATTTATAATTAAGTGCAGTTTTTAAAAATATTATTAACTTAAATTTTACCATTTTAAACCAAACTAAAATTAATTATTTAATTTACTTTTAATTTGAGCATTTTTAAAATTCAAATTTTAACTTTCTTTTGCTAAAGGTAAAATAACAAGAAAATTTTTATTATACTTACTTTTACAATTTAACTAAATATTAATATATATTCAATCACAATTTATATAAATGTTTTAATATTGACCATAAAAAGAATAGTTATTTTTAAACTAAAACTCAGAGAAATATTTTCAAAATTTTTAAAAATTATTTTGTTTATACCATTTTGGCTAATTCTAATTTTATTTATTAAAATAAACACGGTAAGAGTAGATAACAATTTTAAAATTATATTAAAATAAAAATTTAATTTATTGATAATTTTTAAAACTTAATTTTACGATGCACTTACCCAGTTAAAATACAAAAAATACCTATTATTTTATGTAGAAATGTTCGAGCAACTATCAGATCTATCAAAGCTTCACTTACAGCTAATTGCCGGTTAGCGTAGATTAGAGATTGACAGAAATAAACGGACTACTTTTTAAATGCTAATTTAACACCAGCTTGTTGAATTTTAAATTTTTTTTATAATTTTACAAATAACAACTATTTATGTTGGTAATAAAATTTAAATGGAAGCAATTTATAAATATAGGCACATATCATATAAATGTATAGTTAGCATGTTCATGACTTTATATAAATATTGTATTTACAGTACAATAAGTTTATATATTTTTTATTAATATTTTTCTAGGACAAACTATCAATGACCTATAGTACAGTATTTGATTTTAGCAAGATAAAACAGTAAATCTACTAATAATTCGTTTGTACATAAAGTCTATTATGTGTTCAAATGCCAGTTCAAACTATGCGTTATATAATCATTAATTGTATTTATTTATGTACATTATGCTTAAATGAAGTGTTACTGGTAAGATTATACTTTTAAAAAATTAAATTGACGATACAGTAAAAAATAATTGTTTTTTTTGTATTGAAATATTTTTAAAACTTGTTTAAAAGGCTTGACTGGGTAAAAATTTTGCAAAAATTGTTTTATTGTTTTTGTTATTGAATGCAGTTTTTAAGTCAATGTTGTAAGTTAGTTTTGATTAATATAGATTGCAATTATATAATGATTAATAATACAATAACAAATATTTTAAGCTTCAATTGAATTATTTAAGCAACAAATAAATAATTAATTTGAATATAACTATAAAAAACAAATATTACGCAATAGGTTTGTAATTAAGCTAAAACCTTATTATACTTTTAAAATCGAAGGAATGCCACAAAATGTGAGCATTCATTCATCACTTCTGATGTCTACCAATGCGTGACTTATTTTCCTTTAAATTTTATCGAAATTTTGTCAAAAAGTGAAAACTTAGCGGAACTTCACAAGGATTTGTGTACCTGTGCCACAATCGGGGAAATACTAATTGCGTTAAAGTCAGTTGAATTTTCAACATTTATAAGAAGTATTATCGACCAAAACCTTCTGTTTATTAGTTGACAAATGTTTGAGTGAATGGTTTGAAATAATTGTGAAAAACAACCAAAAATTCAACAAAAAGAGAGAGTTTTTAGTGAAAGAAAAAATAGTTTAATTCACTTCAGACTGTATTCAGTGATAGATTCAAATGTTTGAAGTATTTTGTGCAGCGATTCTGTTCAGTAGTTTATATTCACCGACATGTGGACAGGGAGGCGATGATTTGGGTCTGGGAGGCCTAGGACTCGGGGGTGGTTTTGGACAACCGGCCGGTGGTGGAGGTGGCGGTGGATTGGGTGGTCTCGGACTCGACCAATTGGGAGGCGGAGGAGGACGAGGTGGAGGATTACTGGGCGGTCTAGACTTGGGTCAACTTGGTCTGGGAGGTGGCGGCGGTGGCGGAGGTGGTGGGCCTGGAGGGTTGGCCAACCTGTTTGGTGGTGGTGGAGGTGGAAATGGCGGCGGAGGCGGAGGCTTAGCAAACCTTCTCGGCGGTGGCGGAGGTGGCGGCGGCGGAGGGTTAGCTAATCTTCTGGGTGGGGGTGGAAATAGAGGAGGCGGCGGATTAGCTAATCTTTTAGGTGGAGGAGGCGGTGGCGGCGGTGGTGGAGGACTTGGAGACTTTGGCGGCGGTGGTGGCGGCGGTGGCGGAGATTTTGGTGGATTAGGCGGCGGCGGTGGAGGAGGTTTAGGAGATATAGGCGGCGGAGGATTTGGTGGAGATGGAGGAGGATTAGGAGGTTTAGGCGGAGATGGTGGTGGACTTGGAGGCCTTGGCGGAGACGGCGGCGGTTTGGGAGGATTAGGAGGCGGAGGAGGTCTCGGAGGTCTGGATCCGTTAGGTCTGATAGGATAACAACTTTATATTTAATTATAAAATCATTTAAAAACTTTGTGTCAAATAAGAGATTTTCAAATTTTAATTATATTTATAATCATTTTTGTATTGATTATTAAGTTATTCCGAATTTTAATTTCAATCAATTCTTAATATTATTATTTAAAAAACTATAAATAACTAAATAAGACAATCGAGTTATGAAGTGTTTAGTAAAGAAAACAAACAATTTGAAATAACATAAAAAGCCAAAAATAAACTTACTAAAATTAACATAACATTTAATTATCATATTTCATGTTTTATTACTTTAAAATATAGTTTAAATTGAATTGTTTGTAAATAATCCAAATTTGTAATTCAAAAATTAAGTATTTTTTGCTTAAATCTGATGTTCATTCAAACTATAATTATTTGAATTTTGTAGAGAACTATAATTTTCCGAATTTGAAATTAAAGTCAATGTATTTATTTGAAATTCAATTGAGAGTCGGTTTACGAGATTTGTTTCTAAATTTAATAAACTTGTCGTTCAATTCTAGCATAACATGTCTTTTGAATCCATCAAATCGTTTAAATTTGAATAAAGAAGAACTGCATTAAACTTGACTTTAATTAAAGTTAAATCTTTAGGAAAAACATTCAAACCTCAAAACAGGATTGAATGGAAACGCCTGAAGTGTTGATATGTTCTCATTAATTGAGAGATCTTTGACCTAAATATAGTGAAAACTTATGTAAACTATGAAAAACTCGTAAGAATTGAATTGAATTTTGATTTTTATATAATTGTGACTAAAATGAAATATTTAAGCGTAAGTCTGACATTGAAGGATAAATTCAAAATATAATTATGTTTTGTTTTCTTCAGTTAATTGCAATTTCGATATATATTCTGACAATACTCTTCGTGACGACCACTGGAGACTACCCGAAGCCATGGTCGCCATATCGAGGGCCTACGGAAAAGCCGCCGCTCTTTACGGTTTGGGATCTGTTTAACAATCCGGACGGAGAAGTGGTCGGCCGTCAGTACATCAAGAGATGTCGGGTCTGTGATATGCCCAGGCTCTTTCTTGCCCTCAGGAGATAGCCTTCAATTGGTTTGCAGTTAATTCAGTTCATTATTGCCATAAAATTCAAAGTTCTCTTATCTCTTAAACAACATTTTAGAGGTTATCGATTGTCAGCTCTTTTTTAATTTTAATGTTTGACTAACTTTTTTCACAATTTTACTAATAATTCTTATTAATTAGTTTTAAAATAATTCAAGACACTGTCCAAATATTTAAATAATTTCAAAAATACTTTTGTTGTTAGCGTTTCAATATCTAATCAAAAGTAAGACAATAATTGATAATTTTTGAAATATATTAATACATAAACTCTTTAATTGTACAGTAAGTACAGCAAATAATAAAGTATCTAATGTTTAATCCATTTATATTTCTTTCTTTTTAACTAAGAAATTGAGCTTAAATTTAGATAAATAGGTTGTTGGGATAATTTTAAAATTGTTTTTATTATGTAAAAAATTGTTCTTGGTAAATCCTTTAAAAATTTATAAATTGCAATTTTATTATATAAAACAATTTCTTAACATTTAAAATGTTCGAATCAACTCATTTTTAATTTAAATTCTTTATTAGTAGACAATGATAATTATTATAATTTTTTATAAAAAGTTATATATTTTTTTAATTAAGAGATAAACAAAATAATTATAGCATTACTTAATTTAAAAGTAAGTGCACAAAGACTTTGCACTAAATTACTACTTATTTCTAATTTATATAATGTTTGCATTTGTTTTCTTTAAATTTTTGTAATATTAAGAATAATTAAGTAATTTTTGTATAAATTTAATGCCTTTGAGAACTTTTAAATAGCTTTCAACCAATAAATGCAATTAATTTTCCCATTTCCTGTATGAATAACTTGCTGTTTTTAAAAATAAGGTTACTTTGAATTTCAAAATAAAAATTTTAAAATAATTATCTTATATTTTATCAATTTTTACTTTTGTCAGTCCGTAATTGACTGACAGGTTTATCGCAATGAATATAAGTTTAATTGATTTGTTAAAAAAGCAATTTTTTATTTAAATAAATTAAGAAATTGTAGCGTTTGGCGAGAAATTAGTTATTAATAATCAAAAGCATTAAAATGTTAGTTCGTTTGTCAAATAAATTACTATTATGTTATAGACTTATAACTTATAAAAATGGTAATAATAAATCAATTAAAAGCCGTAACCCGACTACCTAACCCGATTTAATGACTATCCAGTCATCAAATATGCTAGTTAGCAGTAATTAATATATTATTAGTTTAATGTATTATAATTTTAAAAAATAATTTCGTTAATTGTTTGTAAATTACTTTTGACTTTTGATAATTTTTAAAACGAATGGAAATACTAAATGATTGCATTTGTGTGACGAGAATTTGAATTACCTTATAATCAATTTGTGAGCAAATAATCTCTAATCTGTAATAATATAATTAGACAAACTATGACTCAATTTTATGTTAAATATTATAATAACAATGAAATGTAAAACAATCGAAGTTTAACCAAATGCAGAAATTGCAACTTGCAAATGATTTGTCAATTATTGACATTCAATATAATATATACCATATTATAATAAGCATATACTATATTATCCAGAGATCGAGAAGGGGGGGATCAGGCAAAAATCCCCCCTGATTTTGAAAATTTGGATTTATCCCCCCCCCTAGCATTTGGTCCGAG
>JAQFXP010004540.1:0-10516 GCA_034693685.1 Belba bartosi
CATATGAGACAGAGTTCGAGTGCGAAACATATAAATTATTTACTAAATATATTATATAATCTCTACAATTCTGGAGCACATTTGAAGACATGTTTATTATAATTAACTTGTTTCTATTAATCAAAGAAAATACATATACAGAGCAGTTGTATACATATACAGAACAATTGTTGCCAAATCTAACTAATTCATATATAATTGCGTAACACATATTATATTTTTAAATTCGAAATAATAGTCAAAATAATTAAAAACAAATACACGAGTCTAATTATTTGTTTGTAATTTATTTAACTTTTACTGAGAAATTTTTATTATACAGTTAACAATTTTAAAATTTACTAATAAAGTATTGTCCATAAAGTATAATTGCCAAAAAAAATCTTAAATTAGTATAACCAAGCATCTTTGAATAAATTTATCTTAAGAAGGTCAGTTAGATTTGGCGACTTTTGTAAATACATTTATAAATTTACTCTGTTTACTTTTAAAATAAAATTTACTTTATTAATGACATTTTTATCAAATAGCACTTTATTTAAATTTTAATAAAATTAGTATTTTGGGGCTGACACAAATTACAAAAATTAAAAATTAAAATAAAACAATAAAACAATAAAATATTTATTTTAACTTAATACTCGTTTAACTTTTAGCAACTAACCTGTGCCTAATAACTTATTAGTAATAAGTTATTAATCATAAGCTATAACCCAGAGATTGAGAAGGGGGTATCTCCCTTAACTTTTTGCCGGCTGACAAAGACAACCGGCAAATTTTTTCGTGTTTTTGACCAAAATCGGGAAATTTTTTCTAAATTGGTGTTAAATCGGGTTTAAATCCAGTTAAATTAGGTAAAATTTTATCATAAATATAAGGGTTTTTAGCGTTTTTGAAAAAATCCCTCCCCTGATCCCCCTCCCCTGGATTGGCCGACCTTCTCGATTTCTGATTATATACTCTTCTAAAGTTATAAGAAAATATCCCCTTACTCGACCCACCTTGGCCAACTTTGATAAAGAATGTCTGTTATTGTTTTAATTATTAATTTACGTATCATTTCTATAAACATCTTCTATAGTGAACATTAGTTATTTAATTGGAAAAGAAAATATTTAAACAATTCACATTTTTAAGGAAATATTTTATAATCAAAATTGAAATTGTTTTGCAAATTAATTACTTAAAGATTTAGGTTTGGACAGAATTATATTTAATTTTCTATTTTGTTTTATTTAATAATTTATAGATTTTGGTTAAATGCTTGAATTGACTGAAAGAGTCATTGATTTGAATCGATTTACTCGTTTTTGTATAAGAAATGGTGAGAAGAATATCATTTCACAGTTAGTCTTATCGATCGAATTGTGAATCATTTGAATAGAAATATATATTTTATGTCAAAACTTGTATTAAATGAAAAATCTTTTTCATTGATTTTCTTGATCTACTGTTTAATAAAGAGTTGATTACATATTGGTTTCGATTCCATTCTGTCATAAGTTATTGATTTGAGACAAACACTCTTTATATGACTACAGTATATGAGTGAGAAATAGGGTTTTCTCGTAAGAAAATAATTCATTTGAGCAGATATTTGGTGATTGCCTTAATTGGCTTAACTCTGACAACAGTTTCACTTCTGGTCATTGATTTGGCGTTAAATTAAAGACACGATTAATGTCTCACTAATAATGAACAAAATGACGACTCAATCGGTTATTACTCTTCTCTTAAACTCAAAACTTAATTATAACGGCATTTGTTTCAATGTCTCGATTTATAAATAATTGAAAAACATTTTGACAAACATATCGATTATTGGTAATACAAAAACTAAGTGAATAAATCAAAAACACTCAGAAATTAAAAGCTCAAAAATAATTTTAAAATTTTTATTCTTTTAAACAACTTCTTGAGACAAAAATTATTGATTCAAAAACTTAAAACCATAAATAATTAAAATATAAGATTTACAAAAGAATTTTAATTTGCATTGTTTTGAAATAATTAATTTTCTAAATTTTTAATTAATACAATATAAGAGTGTTGAATTTAACATTCTAAAAGCTTATATTACAGCAATGATTGTATTTTAAAAACTATTGTAAAGTTCCAAATAAGACATAAACAGATTTCATAAAATAAAATACAACAAAGAAAGCGAAAATATATTTGTTATAAATTTGGTAAATCCAAACTCAATTATGCAGAGACTAGACTCTGAATAAAGTGAGATCTCATTCAAACAAGAAATATTTTAACAATGGTTTGAATTCTTCGGATTTTAGAGAAATTCTATAAATCGTATTTTACTTAAAACTCATTTTACAAACGAATTGATTTATTTGACAAAAACTATTCCAATTTTAAGTAAAACTTTGTAACAAATTGGCTGTTTATAGCAGAAATGAAACCAATTCAAAGAGTTTTAAAGCGAAAATGCTCAATTCTGTAAAAATATAAATATATACAACGCGTTCTCTATTATTGACTCTAATTTGAATAAAATATTATATTATAATTCCGAAGCATAAAAACAGTGAACAAAATTGTGCTCAAGTTTTATAGATTAAGCAAAAACTAAAGACTGGGAGGTTATGAACACAACACTTGAATTATTATAACCTATAAAATATAGTCAATTGAATAAAGCTTGCGATTAATTAAAAAAAGAAAAACTAATTTAGATTTTGGTATTTGTGTTTGAAATCAAAAATAAACTCAACTCAAGCTTAAACTAATTATTTTTTATGTTTCTAACATTTGTTGGGTTCAAAAATGTATTTTAATCTATAAACACATAACAGTTGTTCCATAACTTTCAAATTTCTATAAAACCTGAGTCGAGACAAAAATATATCCGAATAATGCACTTCTTATAAGACTTCAGTCGGATTTTTAATTTAACTTTAATTATATTGATTAACATTTAATTTAAGTTTGCTGATTTATTATTTACGATTACTGCAACTATGACGACCTAACCAAGAAGTGTTTCAATAAAACGTTTTCAATTAAATATAGAATTCAATAAATTTCTCCTTCACAATTATTTCCAAAAATAACAAATTAAATAAAATAAAAAAGTGAAAAATTTCGAGCATTGGTATTGTATTGATGCTATTGAGAGTATAAAAGATCACTTGTCTCACAAGAATGACCTTAATGTCTATCACAAGAGTAGGGTTCTGTGCAATAAGAAAAACATTTTCATCGAATCATATTTTTTTTAGTAAACAAAGAAATCGGAAAAATTTTGGACAGAATGACAGAAAAATTTCTAATCTATTATATTGTTTCGTTACTCTACTGGTTCTGTCATTTCTATAGATAACGCAAAGAATAAAACAAAGTTTTCGGTTCGAGAAGTCAGGACTCGCTGAACACAAGAAGATGACAACAAAAATATCTTTGAGAAAACATATATTTTTCGATTAAATATTAAAACTTTCATTATTACAGTTATTCAAATGGTTTCAAATTGCATATTCAATGCACATTCTCAACACAATTCAAATTTGAAGTAAATTTTGATTTTTCAAGACAATAGTAATATGTAATTTGCTTGCTTCTTTCAAAACAAGACAATCTAACAATTTTTGATTAGTTGTGTCAATAGTATTTTTCAAAATTTATTATGTAAATACTATTGTTTTTTAGACAAAATTTATTTCAAAACTTTTGTGTTCGTTAAGATAATTAAAAATTATTCTAGCTTATTTTAAACCTCAATCAATATAAGTTATATATAATTTTTAAATATTAATTTTTTTAATTACAATATCTAATTTAAAGACAAAGTCTATAATATTGTTTACAAAATCAAACTAGAGCTAAGACCAAATGTCATTGGTCTAAGATAAGCTTGGTCGGATGAGTTAAAAGCCCAAGTGGGAGCAGTGGATGATTTGAATGAGTTTTGCTTTTGGAAAGAAATTAATACTCGAATCTCATTGAGAGAATCGATTGGTTTGATAATGACGTTGAAAGTGGGCTAAAGACGGCTCTATATTTGCTACTTATCCGACACATACTGTATCTCTATATTCGGTTTAATCGATCGACGCTTTACTTATAAATCATAACTTAAAACACTGTAATCTATTAACGGATCTATTGGGCACTTCCAGCTCATAGAGACATCAATTCTCTTGTTTTGTGTTATGGCCGTCTGTAATGCCAAAGAATCAATAGTCAGAGCATTTAATTCTTGCGGTACTTCTCTAATAATTATTGATATTTGTGTGGCTATGCTCTTAATTGTCGACCGATTTAAGTAAATTGTCTTTAATAAGTGCTTGAGTTTAAATTGAACTAAATTATTGTTATCATTGCTTTAGTTCCGGCAAGAGATCTATTGCGGCGTTTGTTACCATCGATTGTCGGCTGAAGTCAAGTGTTTAAGTGAATTGTCAATCGATAAAAGTTATGATAACAACACTATCTAATGCTTGATATTCTTGTTATGAACGCAATATAAAAGTGTTTTAAATGGAAATTACTAGCGGGTGCAAATGGGGGAGAGGGAGGATAGAAATAACTGCCATTGTTGGCTACAATGTGCTTAGTCGGCGCTTCCACTTATTATTTATACACAACAATCGAATCTTACTGTACGACTAGGATTGGGTCGATTCGTCTGTACGTATTGCAAACCACATGAAAATAATTGGTTATTTACAAGCGATCGAGACCTGGAAGACAATTGAAGTCATGAAGTGATGGCTTTTGAGCCAAAACTAAATCTTCGCTCAAATTCGTATTCCATAGATATAAAGCTATGAATTATAGAAATGCGTGCCTTCTCTGAGCGGACTATTACATCAATACGGCTTTCAGTCATATAATGCAGGAATGTTGACGGGTATAGAAGGGGAAGGGAGGGCAAAGGCTGGCTTTACATAACATTTAAGCCAAAATTTGCTAAATCAAACTTTTTCTAATCTAAATAATGAAAAAAAATATTTACTAAACAATTGATTATATATTTGGATTAAGTTTAATGTAAGAAAAAGTAGCATGAACCGATGAACCCCTGAATGCTTCAGCGATGCGCATTACTACAATTGTTAGGCACCAGAAGAGAGGTTTGGGCAAAGTTGAAGCAATCGATATAATTTACTTACTCTCTGTGCAGAGTTTGAGGAATCGAATCGACACTGAATTCACTGAATTCGGATACAATCGAAGTAAAAGAAGCGGAGAATCGCATTCCAATGCAATAACAAACAGAGAGAAGTCGTTCACTTATTTTACGCTTTTGTAATACGTATTTGCATTCATTAGCTCAATATTTGCCTTTTTTCTCACAAATATCATTCATATTAAGAACTATAATAATATGAAAGGCCATTATATGTAACTTTAGTAGCTAGCAAATGATGAGCGCCTCTACTATCAAATACATGTATATGTGTTGGCCTAACATATGTGCCGTTATGTGCTCTGCTCTGCTCTGAGTCTATGGACATATAGTATACGGCATATTCTCTATGTTCTCTATATTCTCAGCCTTTCCTCGTTCTATGTCCAGCAAAATGTGAAAAACGCATTAATTTCAATACAGAATAAAATTCAAAACAATGTTATACTCGAAAAATGAGGTTAACTTTACTGATCGCATGAGTTATGAGTTTCGTTTCAATTACTCTTATGTTGCGAACAAACAATATTAAACCAATTCTTGTATTTAATCTTTTCTGCTTTGAAAGACTTTCTCTACTCTTCTCTCAATTGTAAACAAATGATTCGCTCTTTTGATTAGTTTTTAACGATTTAATAATTTTTTAAAATAAAGAATTATTAGAACCGAGTTATACATTAGTATTAATTCTGAAATAATACCAAAATTATCGTTAAATTAAATTGATATAAATTGTTGTTTTTTACGACACATCTATTCTTTTACACAAATTTCTCTTTATTTTTAAATTATTTTATTTTTATGCTCTCGTTTTGGAAATACAAAAATAAAATTTTTATTTAATATTAGATTTTTAGTTCATTATACAACGAATTATTCGAAAGACAAAACAACTGCAAATTAATTCAAAACTTGAAAAATAAAAATAATCCTTAAATAAAAAATATGATTTCGTTTTTAATGTTATTCATAAAAAAAGAAATTTATATATATTTTGGTAAAAAAGAATAAAATTGATTTGAATAGAAATGTAAATCAAATGATTCTGAGTTTCTCTTTAATACCGAAAATGTATTTTATCTTAAAATGAATTTTCGATTCACAGCTGAATCTGACATAGAATGAGATGGAGTTGATATGCAAAGCCATTCGAACCCATAGCCCATAACCCATCCCAACCTAATATCGCATATCAGACGGTTGATAGGGTTTGCAAATAAATATAAGTCGATTCCAACAGACTTTCAATCGATTTTTGAATTCAGTACAGAATTAATGGTTTGGTTTTAAATAAAATTCTTTAAACACGAGTATTAAAGACAATTTGTAGAAAATATTCAAATTATTTGAATGAATCGAATAGATTACGACTTAAACATTCTAAACGATTGTAAATTCAATCATGTCAATATATTTAATGTTTTTAAGAAAATAAATTTACACTTATTTCTAATGTAGAAAAAAGAGTTGTTATTATAATTGAGACAAGTATTTGGTCTTTTTTGGCTAATTAATTAGTAAATTAACAAAAATGGTGCATTTTTATTCATTTTTTAAATTTTGTTTTTTATGTTTATAAAAAATTAAATTTTCAAATTAAGCAACCAACTTGTATGCTTTGGTTTAAATTTATTTTTTATTAATTGAAACAAAGAGTAATACAAGGTTTTTGTCGGCTAATATATTTTAGAAAATTTCTATCTAAAATTTAAAAAATTACTTAAATTTAGATTTATTATTATAATTTTGTTTAAATTCAGCTAATTTATTTTAAATTGCAAAATTATTGTAAGACGTTTGTTATTTTATTTTTAAAAATTAGAAAAATTAATTGTTTTATAAATTTAATTAAATTTAATAGAAAAATATGTGTTTAAATTATTGTTATCTGTATAGCTACTAATTTTATAAAATTATTAAAAACAATAGATAAAGAACTACATTTTACATGCTACATAATATTATATTTATCGTATAAACATTTGCGATAAGAAAGTAAAAATATAATTCTATTTATTTGTAAATTAATATATAAGTACAGTATGTGATAAATATTTTAATTTGAAAATTTTAAGCTTAAAAAAGTGCAAATTATTTTATATCTTTTTAAAAACATATTAAAAATATTTTTCAAATATAAAATCTACTGAAAACAGTACTTCAATTATTTTAATAGAAAAAACAAAAAGAAAATATATCGTTCAGTTTTGGACATTTTTCCAATCTATTATTTTCAGTTATTTCTGAAAATATATCAAAAGTGAAAATTGCAAAATGATTAGAATATTTGCAGAATAAAAATTTATTGCTATTGCAGAAAAAATTTTAAAACTTTAAAAATAAAAACGTTTATACATTTAGAGATATTATTGTAAAAATATTACTTTTGTGCAAGTTTAGACAAAAGAAATTGTAGTCAAAATATCCTCTAATTTTTAAAAATTTGGTAAATACCCCGGAGTGTTTTTAGGTGTGAGGAATAAGTGTTTGGCAGACTGCTTATAAATAATTTTTATTTTTATTTTGCCAAAATTAGAAAATTATTTCTAAATTGGGACTAAATTTGAATAATCGTTTTACATTTAGAAAATAATTTAAATTTTGCTTAAATCCAGTTAAATCGGTGTAAATTAAAAAATAACCAAAAAATATTTAATATTTTACCCTTGCCTCGCCTAACTCGACCGACCTTTGCAAACCCTACTTTTGTGTTTGCAAAAATTTTTCCAATTATAATAATTCATTTATTTTTATCATTATCATTATTTTGAAAGTTGTTGAGAATACACAAAAATATTTGTTAAAATAAAAGTTATTTAATTTTTGATAAGAAAAACAAAACAACTTTGATTTATATATATAAATGAGCAAAATTAATAACGGATTAAACTATTGATTGTTTTATTTACAAATCTTTAATTTATGTTTTGCAGCAAATTTATAATAAAAATAATTTGTTTTAATAACTATGATAGCAAATAAATAATCCATTATATTATTGATCATAAAATTTGAATTCTGTGAACATAAAAGTTATTTTCAAATCAGCGAAGAATATATTGAATATAAAATAGAAAATGTGTCTAAAAAAGTAAAAATGAAATATATTTTTCAAAAAGGCATTATATTTTGAATATTACATTTTAAAACATTGAGGACATGAGAGAAATTTGCAGAAAATAAAGAATTGCATTTGAGAGCACTCTTATCTATTGGTCTCAAAAATAGGTCATTTTTTCTTCCATTTAGTTTTTTAAACGAATTAAAAAAGAAAACTTTTTCCGAAACAAATAAAACGATAGAAAAGCAAATCTTTTAAATTTAATTGATTTAAATATTAAATATAAGTATTTTTGTAAACAATTAACGCATTAATCGCACACTAAATGAGCTCTACTGTACATACAGTATATTCTGATATTAATATTATTTGTTGTGAAACCATTAATAGAAATTATCTCTTTTATTATGATTTAATAATAAAGTCTTGTAATTATCAAAACGAGCAAAATATTACTCATTGTCTTCATTTGTGCACAAATTCAAAGAACTGACATCTGAACACATCCTCTATTCCTCTATTGAATAGTTTATTCTAAATATTAATTAAATTTTTATGTTTTCTCTTGGTTTGCGAATATTGAGAGTCTATTCTTTAATTTTTAATAATTCAGTCTAAAAATTCATTAGTTATTTAATCAAAAGACTTGTTCATCAAATAGTTATCACTAAAAAAAATGTTATTTAGTTTTTATTTCTGGTAATAGACCGCAAACCAAGAGTTTTAAAAGTTTTCATTAATTTATTGTTGGTTTAATTTTTATAAGTTAATTGAAGCAAATAATTGGCGAAATCTAAAATAAGCTCATATTTAGTTTGTCAAACTTGACTAGTTTGAACTTTCACTTAAGGCATAATCTAATTATCTACTTTAACAAAAGACAAAATAGAAACAATAATCTCAATATCTTCAAGTATATTTTTTAAAAACATTATCTTTAACTATAATTTTGTTTAAATTATTTTAAGAATTGCTGTAAAATGTCAAATAATTTTGTATTTTTAAAATTATGGTAATAAAGATCTTTTTAAATAAATTCATCGTTAAATCGATATCGAATACCAGATTAAACTGTCATTCATCGCGACTTCACTTAAAGCTTTGAATTTTTTCTTTTGTATATTTTTTATCATAAATTTTATTTAATATTTTTATCAAGAGTTATATCAAAGGATGGGATTTCCTACCAGGAAATGGGACTTAGAGTGAAAGCAACTTTTGACATAAATCCTTAGTCCTATCAAAATGGTTGAAAAAATTATTTGAATGCCAGTACTTAAGCAGTTGATAAAATAGTATATAAAAAGTTAATTTTACTTTTAATAGTTAAAACAATATAATTGTGCTTGAGTTAAAAATCAATTACTAAAGTTGAAGTCAAAATTGGTTTCAAACAAATGCCTGTTTTTAATCAGTTTTGTATTATATTTGAATAGAGTAAAGAATTTATTTTTAGGCTCTCTATTAAATTATCTAAACTTGATTAATTGCTTAACTATTTTATTTAAATAATTAAATTACTTATGAAAATGTTGCTAAATTAAAAAGCTTTTATTACCCAGCTTAAAAGGTTGGTTTAGCTATAAACAACTTTTGCAAATACAGTATATATCAACTATGTAAAGATTGGGTACAATTTAAATTGAAAAATTCAACATGATAAAACAAATAAATTATTGTAATGCTTATTCATAAAAAATAATATTTTTATTTGATTGAGTTGTCAATTGTTTATTAAGTAACCCATAGATAGTTAGATTTCTTTAGTCAGCAAATTATATCTTAAATATCTTATATCAGAGATCAAATAATCAAGTGGAAAAGTTTAAGTTGGTTAGCTTGTTTTAATGTTTATTAAACATTTAAAAACAATATATTTGCAAAGTTACTTAGCCCGGGACCAATATAGATAAATAATTTTGTATTTATAAACAAACAATAAAAAACTAACCAACACTTTTGAACTTAAATATTTTGATTACTCTATTTTAAATTATTTAAATTAGTAATTATTTTTTTTTATTTTGCTAAATATAAATATTAACAGTTAAATGCTTTTTAATTTTAAAGTATTAAAAAAATTAAATCGTGCTAATTAATAAAAATTCATTCGTATAACTCATGTTATACTGTATACTCAAATATATTTGTTTACTTAATTAATAATTTTATATCTCTTTCCTCATTTGAATTTGTATAGATTTATATTATTGGTACTGGTTTAATTTTGTTTATGTACAGACAAAGAAATTCGAAACGATACAAAAATTTTGCTATATAACGTAATTATAAATAGAGCAACTTGTACA
>JAQFXP010004541.1:0-10516 GCA_034693685.1 Belba bartosi
CAGCTGATTTTACATCTAACATATATTATGTTTGTAAAATTATACTATTTAAAATTGAATTTTGAATGCCTGCTTTATACCATTTGATAAACATAAAAAAACAATATATCTGCAATGACTCGCGGATATATTGTTTTTGTATGCTTATCAAATGGTATAATGTGTTAATTAAATTTTTTGAACTATGAGATGCATACAACTCTGGTCATTATTAAATTCAAAACGTTTAACAAAATTCACATTTAAATTAAAAATATTTACATTTTAAAACATTTAAATTTGTCTAAAAAGAGTAAAAATTAAAAAAAGTTTAATAATTTTGTATAGAATAACAACGAAAATAGTGTTGCAATTGTAAGAATCGAAATTTTTCTTAAAAATAACAGAATTATTATATCAAAAAAATTTTATAATTATGTAAATGTAATTCACTTTCGAAAACATTAAATTTCGTTAATATTGTTAATGTATTAAACTAAAGTTTATGCTTAAAATTAATGTTAAATAAAATTAAATAAAAGATAAAATGCGTCATAATAAAAATATATACAGGTATTATTTTAAAACATTAAAATTGCAATAAATTAAAAATTTTATTTAAAACATTAATTTTAAAAATATTATTGTGTAATATAAGTATAATTTTTTGTTTATTAAGTAATTAAAATTTTATATTCAAACAGTTTAGATAAATTTATTCTAAAATATTTGACCCAAATCATATATAAATTTAAAATATTAGCAGTTGCTTGCGCTTACAACTGCATTCAAAATGGCGGACACTGCACTACAATGCAAGGCCTTTTTCGAGACGTACTTTATGAAGGGGGCGGGTACCACTTTGCCCCTGAAATTAACCGACGTAATTTATAATCCGAACTAAAATGGCGGCGTTGACGTTAGAGCTTGACGTATTTTATGGAGGGCTGTGCCCTCTATTGCCCGTTCTCCGACGCACTTTATGTCCAAAATTTTTATATCGCACTACAGTGCAAAAGCATTTACCGAACCGGCCACTGGCCACTGACCAGATTTTGCCGTCGATAATTCTTTTTTCAATTTTTATTGCACTACAGTATAAAGGTGTTTACCGAAGTCTGACCAAATTTTTTCCGAACTTTCCGATTTTTCCCCGAACTATCATTTTTTAACCGAACTTTACCGAAATTTTCGAATTTGATGCATTGTTTTCAGATGCTATTTTCAAACCCAAACCCAACTTTTTACTGTATATACTACTTAAAAATTTTACAAAATATTTTGGCGCGAAATTTTAATGCAAAGTTTAAAGCGGGCTATTATGCAATACTTAACTTAGAGTTTTTATAGATTTAGAAAAACTCAATGTTAAAAACCATTTATTACGCAATACTTAGATTTCAAATTACAATAATTTAATATATTAAACACAAGTTGTTTTCAGCAGTTACTTCCGGGGGCAAAGTGGTACCTGCCCCTTCCATTAAGTACGTCTCGAAAAAGGCCTTGCACTGTAGTGCAGTGTCTGCCATTTTGAATGCAGTTGTAAGCGCAAGCAACTGCTAATATTTATTTATTAAACGCAAAAATTAGTTCAAATTTATTTAAAAACACTTTAAAAAAGAGAACAAATTAAACAAAAGTTTAATTATTTTGTACTAAATAAAACTGTAAAATAATGTTGCAATTGAGACGATAGAAAAGTTAGCCAATAAATACGAAATTATTGTATTAAGAAAATTTAAAGATTATTTGGTTAGAATTCACTTTAAAAATGCAATAATTACTGTCAGTCTTATTAAAATTCTATTAATGTTTAGTTCTATTTTATTTTAAAGATTGAGAAGGTCGACAGATCCAGGGGAGAAATCAGGGTAGGTAAAGTTTTCCAAAAACGCTCAAAAACCTATAAATTTATAATAAATTATTTCCTAATTTAACTGGATTTAAAGCGTATTTAAGATTTGTAAATTGTGTTTTTTTGGACAAAGTTTATTCATAATTTTTAAACATGATAAATATAATAATGTAATCACATTATTGTTAGTCAACTTTTACTTGATTAATTTTAAAAATGAATAATTTGATTGAATAAGTTGATTAATAAAATATTTAATTAATATAAAATTACTCAAATAAATAATAAGTTAAAAATATAAAACTTAAAATAGAATTGATCTGTAAATGTATTTTGAGTTAAGGTATTCTTAGGGAACCGCTACTAAACTTATTATCGAAAAAAAAATCTTCATGGTTATAAATTATAACAAATCGGTAATTGATTTTAAACTATATATATAATTTTATTTATTTCGTATTATAGTTTATTTTTTGTATTTAATATTTAAAATTTTATTTTTGTTTGTAACCATAGACTAAATATATATATTATTAATTTAATTAAATATAAAATACAAAATCAGAAATAATATAAAAGAAAAATTAATTTTTACAACACCAGTTTACATTTGCATTTGTTTGCATTAGGCAATATAAATAAATGCATTATTCGTATTAACAATCACTTATGTTTATCATAATTGTTTATATAAAATATTCTTTCACTTGAATTAGTTATTATAATGTTTTGGAAAAACACAATTCATAAAACTCTTGCAAATAATTCTAAAAACAAGCTTTGTCTCTTTTTCCAACTATTAATAACAACTATTCCATCATAATAAAACCAATCTAATATAATGTATTAATGCAAAACTTGTTATTAAACTGCACTTTAATTAACAAGAAGAAATATTAATAAAAAAAAAGTTATCAAAATAATGATTGTGGAAAAAATTTACTTAAAATTATTTGTTAAACAAAAAGTAATTAGAAAATTTCCCAACGAGTCATTAACTCAGGTATTAAATGCAAAGCTTAAGCACTGAGACAATGACTAAATGCAAATAATATATCGATTTTATTCTGTTATACCGTCTAATCGTATTTGAAATTTATTACAATTTTTGCTCCAATAGAGAGAAGAAGAGAACGACGAGAGGGAGAGAGAGGAAAGAGAGAAGAATTCATTTGAAAAAAATAAACGTCAAATATGTTCATGTCACGAATAAATTTTTTCCGCTGAAATATTAGAAAGTTTGTTTTTTGCAGTACATTGAGTAAGTCATAAAATATATAGAATATTCTCTAAGAAATTGTTTAACTAAATAAATGCGTTTTTATATATATATTATTACTAAATATTATATTTTATTTGTTTTGCAATGAAAATGAAGTCTAAAATACGATATTTTTCTTCTAATGAATTGAATGTTAAATTATTGAGTTTTCAAATTTAATTAGAAATTTCAGTTTGCAATATATTTTGTTTTAATTGACTTGGCGTCAATTTGCAAATTCAAGTAATTGTGTACTAGTTAACTAATTAATTATTATATAAGTCAGAAATAAGAACAAAATAATATATTAATTAATATATTGATTGCTTTAGTTATAAGTTTGATATTGAACTAATCGTAAAATTCAATTATAAATATTAATGAAAAAAACATAAAAATGTCTGACTTAGATCCAACGACGCGAAGATTTTTAATGTCACAATCAAACACCAAGTTGGAATCACCAACTAAGTCACCCGAATTAGTTATTGATCAACATATTATGAGTGAAGATGAGTTATCGGATAAACTACAAAAAGTGAATGAATTGCAACAATTTCTTCAGACAAAAGAGGATATGATTGAAACCGAAGACAATGAACGGCATAATTATGGCAATTATGTCGGCGATGATAACGATTATTCCCATCAATACGACAATTACGGAAATTTCGAGAATTACGACGACTATAATGAGATGAATGGCGACGAGAGGTCAGTACGTAATTCAGATAATGATTCGGGAACTGAACCGCACGTTAAACAACCGAAAAGGACGACAAATGGCGGACTAATGCTCGAAGACTTTGACTCAAATCCCGATTTGGAACTGAATGATAACTTAAACAAAAATCCAAATCAAACGATGGCTAACGGCAACAGTCAAAGAGATAGTGAAAAGAATTCGTGGTTTTCATCGCTATTCAACAAAAAAGTGAAACCAATTGAAGTGAATGATGTGAACAGTCGGCCCATACGTACCGATGCGTTTGTCGAAGACGACGAGAAGACCAGTTGTTTAAAGGGTTGCTTTTGAAGCCGTTTTGCCTAACTTTTGATCGTCATCAATTGTATCAAGCCATATTTTTGATTGGATTAAGTGCTAATTGTGATGATTGGTTCCTATGAATTGTTGTCTAAGAATTGCGTTTTTTATTCACAAAAATTTTTCATCAATTGGTCTGTTTTTGTATTTTGTTTTATATTAAAGTATAGATAAGTTTAATTCAATTTTGTTGTATTTTATTTTAAGTTTAGTTTAATTAGTTTTTTTAATTGAATTTATTTAACAAGTTTATTTTGTTATTAATTTTACAATTAAATCTATAAATATCTACCCGTATTGTGAACTTATAGAAATATTTTGTCTAATAAAAATTTCAAAGTAAACAAGATTAAATTTTTAAAAATACAGTTTAATCAATAAATAAAAGTTACAATAATTACATTAAATATATATATAATTAATAAATAAATTTGTAAACTAAGCCTAAAATTAAAATAAACAAAATTTTAAGCCTAACTAAAATAAATAAATAAATAATTTGAAACTAAAAAAAATAATTAATTAAAAGTAAAAAAAAATTTTGAAAAAACAAATTAAATATCATTCTTGGCCTTCGGAGATATGGTTTTGGTGTCGGCCCAGAACTTGGCCGCAAAGTTCAAGAATTTTTGATCACAATTGGCATAAATGAGACCACACTTATCACAGTCGTTCCGTCGGCCCAATTGAATGCCCAGTTTGTGCGCATCGGTTAGGGCTGTGATTGGCCCGAAAGAGCCCGATTCGGCCTTATTTAACAGCAGACCAGACGTCGTTCGCCGGCAGAAGTCGTCGCAATCGAATCGATTCTTACAAATAATCATTTGGGTGTCACTACTGCCGCTCAGATCGGCCGACATGTGCGGCGACAGCAGCAGATCGTCAGCCGACGTGTCCGGCATTCGCTTCTGCCGTAACTGTCGTGATATCAGAGCATTCGTCGATTGAATCACAACAATGATTAGTAGTAAATAACTTATTAGTTGTTTAAGCATTTTATTTATAATAATAACTTAATATAACTTAATTATAACTAAATATATATTTCAAAACTTTTTCAAAACTTATTGAAGAAACTGATCGAAAAACCAAAACTAATCAAAACTAACCAAAACTTTTGGAACAACTGACTGACTGACTATTCAAAGCATTTTTTCGCTGCTCTTTATATAGTTGTCGATTCACTTCTGACCTAATGTCTGACAACTATTTTAGTGCAAAAATGAATTATTTTTAAGGAAAAGATGGCATAAAATAAAAAAGTTTCTGTTCTTCTTGTTGTTAGACTTGATTTTCTTCCTTTTCTTTTCCGATCACATGCTTTGCCGAACAAAATGTAATCAAAAGTTGTATTTGAATTATGAGGTTCAGGAAAAAGAAAGGGTTTAAACTGCGCTTGAACTTCATGAATGGAAAACAAGGGGCCGGGAGAGGCCAGGGAAGACCAGTTTTGCGCCGGTCATCCCATTGCTGTCAGAAATTAATGAAAAAAGTCAATTCAAAACTAAAATATAGTTCAAAAGCTGTAAAACAATTTTGTTTTTCATACAAATGCGTCGAATAATTAGTTTTTGACTAAAAATAATATTCTTTTAAAATAGACTTCTTATGCAATAAATCGATAATTAAATTGAAAATAATATAATAAAAAGAAAACTATTTAATGTAAAAATTGTTTTGTATTACAACTAAATTATTGTATTAATTAAACTAAATTTTATTTCAACAAATATGTACTTGGTAGCATTTTCAAAACTATTAAACACGTTTTAAAATAAATAAATCGTTTCAAACCGAAAACTTACTAAACTAGTTGGCTAGATTGAACTTTACGCATTTTAGGTAATTTATAAACAAGTTGTAATTTAGGAAAAAGTTTTTTGTATTTTCACAACTTTTCTAAACAGGAAGACTTTTTCCTCACATCAAACAAATTCTCCGAAACCAGTTTTGTATTTCATTTTTAAATTTTATTTTTTTTATTTATTATAGTTTTTTTTTGTTACGGGTTTTAAAGTTCAAGTTTATACGAGATGAACAAATTTGATAGTTTTAGTTATTGACAGTTTTATTTACGGCTTGTTTTGTTAGTTATGTTTGAAATAATTATTACTTTTCTTTCACTACTTGCTTGAGGTCAGCCGTAGTTAAAAATAAGAATTTTTTATATATATTTTTTAATTTATGATTTCAAACGTCTTTTTTAATTAATTAATTTTTGCTCTCATTAACCAACAAAATCATTAAATACATTAATTTTTTTCATATATGCATTTTTCAGTGAAGTATTTTTTATTTATTTTATTAATTGTGGAAAATTGTTCAATTTTAAATCAAAATAGATTTACATAGTTTAATTTTAAAATTCTAACTTAATGCTTGCATAAGGCGTTAAAACATTTAAAATAAAAATAATAGCTTTTATTGAATATTTAGTTTAATTTATTTTATTTTTGCTCAAAATTTTATGGATTTATTTACAAATTTTCGAATTAAAAATAAAAATAATTATTATTATAAAAATCTTATATTTTAATGTTTGTTTCCCGATTAACTATAAATTTATTTTTGCAGGTATAATTTATATTTGACAGCTAAGTTTAAATTTTTATATTATTGTAATAAATTTATTTTATTATAAGATTAATTAATATTACTTTAGATACAAGTGAGCATGCTTAAATAAATAATTATTTAAGCAAAAGTATAAACTACATACAATTAAATTTTATTTTTTGAAAATGATAAAATTAAAAATAAACAATTCTATCATTAATAATTTCAAATAAAATTAATTATTTTGTTGTTGTTGAAGTAATTCTTAAGTTTAAAAATGTTTTTCTAGAGTTTAATGTACATGCAAGCTAAAATATTAATCAAAAATGTAAGTTAAATATCCGAGTTGTTTTAAAACAAGCAAAATAAATTTTTCTTTGTTCAAACAAAATTTAATTTTTAAAAATATAATATTATTTTACAAATTATTATTTAAAAATTTAGAATTGATAAATTAGTAAATATTATTCTTAAAATTCGATTTATTTTGTTATTTGTTTATAAATAAAAATTAATTTAAATTTTATTTTGCATTGAAAACAAATTATTAAAAATAATTGTTTTGAATTTTATTATATACTAACTGTTATAACGTACAAGTTATATCTGTTATAAGAATACTTAAAATATAACAAAAATAAATTATAGCAACTAGTTAGTTTTAAAAATATTGCTATAGTATAAATAGTAATTAGATTATAAGTGCCAAATAATTTAAATAGCATTCTTGTATTAATTGTTTAACACATTATTGTATATTTATTTTAACATAGTTTATTTACAAAATAAATAAACAAGTTTTAATAAATAATTTTTAAAAATCAAAAATACGGAAATTAGTAAAATTGTACAATTATTTGCAAAAAGATTTAGCATGTTTATTTTAATTTTAAAATAAAATAATTATTATTTAAATTATTAAAATTAAGAATAATAAAATTATAGAGTTTAAAAATAACAATTTATATTTTAATAATTATAAGTATAATTGCAATAGAAACTTTATAATTAAATTAATTTATATTTTTTATATTTTTAAAAATATAATTAATATAAATTTAAACATTAAAATATAAAAATATACATTGTTTAAATATTTAATAGATTATTCTTTTAAATATTATGGCAAATTAAATTATAAATATATATTTTTAAACATTTTTAATCTAAAATAATCTGATCAACACTTAAGTAAACTTATTTATTAAAAATAATATTAAATATTAAAAATAATCTAATTAATCCATTCAAAATGTAAGATGTGTTAAAATATCATGCAAATAGATTATTTGTGTAATAAATAAATTTTTAGATTGAACACTCTTATTTTTAATATTAAATTTTAGAGAAATATATTTACTAATGATATGGTTTTTAAAATTAATATTTAATAAATTATAAAAATGACACTTGTTAGTTTTAAAATTAAATTATTGGTTCAATATTTAATTAGAAAAATTAGAAAAAATATTGTTTTAAAAAAAGTAAGCATGCACATTTGCAATTGTTTGTACATCACTCGAGAGTGTTATGAAAGCAATACTGGTTTAGTGTGTAATCAAACTGATGCTGTCTTGAGCTCTAGTCCTCTGTCTGCAGATCCGGTGTACAAAACAGGTAACGGCTGCGATGACCACAACACTGATCACTACGAGAGTAACTGTTGCCCAAACAGGAAAACCACATTTGATTGAGCCTTCTTTGAATCGGCTCAGGCATACATCATAGTAGCGATGATGGGCTACGCCTTCGATATCCTTAATAAACATTTTTAATGTGTTTTGCTTACAATTAGACCATTTAATGGCTGCGCCTCTCATACATGATATCATATCCCAAAGACCTTATGAATGCAGAAAATAAGTATTTTATGTATTAATTGATTTTTTGTGGTTAACGTTTACTATTGAATTATGTATTACCACAACAAATAAATTTTTCTTCTTGTTCATTCATTGCAGACATATTTACAAAATAAGGCCTTTCATGGATTGATCTCTTGATCTCGTCCTGGAATGTCAATTGACATCGAATTATTTGGCCGATTGAGTGCCGAAAACACTTATTTTGAATTAGGTTTATGTTCACAATGCCAGGCAATGGCACACAAATAGGAATTATTATTGTTAGTAAAAATAATATTGTCAATTCCATTTTTTAAATTTTTTTGATGCACAGTTGAGGCAATGTAAATTTCGTATTTCAAAATAATTAATGCTATTTATTACTTTTACAATTTCAATTGTATAACATATTTTTTTGTTTGTTTATTGTTTATTTAACAATTAAATGTTTGCTCACATTTATCAATACAATTAAATTAATTAGAGAACAAATTAAACTAGTACAATTGATTTAAAATGTGTAATTTGTTTATATTAAGATATTTTTAAAAATAATTTTTTATTATATTTTTAATTTATATTTATTAAAAAAATTTGAACATATTTTTGTTATTATTATTATTATTTTATCACAACTTAATCCGACGTCAGTTCAATAAAATATATTAAATATTATTAATAAAATCACGTTTTTTCAAATATACTGATAAGGTTAGCAAGGCAAAATAATTATTATTTTGTTTTGATTGTTTTGTAAAGTATTTCAATTTTACAACTAATATAACTTTTTTATATGTAGTTAGTGTAATAAAATAGATAAGAACAAGCTGATTAAAACCTTGGATCTCAAGTTCAATTGTGTAAAAAAACTTTGGAATCTCTACAAAAAGCGTTAAATTGTTGTTAATTCAAAATTTTGAATTAATAAAGTACTTCCTATTAAATATTTATGTTAGAATTAATTGATAAAAAAATACGAATATTTACACTATGTCTTTACTAACAGATCAATCAAAATAACTTTCTTGTTTAAATTAATTCTAACTAAACAGGATTATTTTGTTTTGTTTTTATATAATTTTAGTATTTAAAATTAATTTAACAAACAAACGTAATTTAATCTAGCTTTATATATATTTTAACTTAAACAAAAAGAAATTTTATTTTAAATTTATCTAAAAATTTATTTAATAAAACTCACAATTATATAAAAGTTTTTAAAAATTACGATATTTATATTTACAATTTGTTATATTTAAAAATTTTAATTAAAAGTATATTATTTTAGAAATTTTATAGAATGCACTTGATTATGTCACATTTTATTTTATTAAATTTAACAAATTGGTTTAATTAAACTTTAAATAACATAATATTTATTACAGCCATAAATTGAAACGATTGGGCAATTCAGGGGAAAATTAAGGAAGAAATTTTTAAAAATAAAAATTTTAAATAGATTTTTTGGTCAATTATTTAATTTGATTTAATTAAGTTTAACTAATTAAATTTAGCCTTAATTAAAAAAATATTCAATTTTAAAAACTGTATTTCATACTAAAACTGAGTAACATAAATAACAAATTTTAAAACCAGGAGCATTTTTGGTTAATTCTCTTCCCAACCACACCCCAATTTTAACATTTGATTTGCAATTATATTAATATTTTTCAATTGCCAAAACATGTATTAATATGTATTTTGTTACAAGTTTGGTATTTCTTATTTAGCATTCAATACACTAGATGTCGCCTTATATTCTGCATTCAAAGTTAATTTTAAAAGAATAATTAATCATTGCAAATACAAAACTAACCATTAAATCATCTTGTGAGTTTAATCAGAATTTTTAATCTAGCACCATTTGTTGACAACAATTCTAATACCTGAAAAATAACTAAAATTGAAAAACAATAAAATTAATTATTATTAAATTAAAATTAGACTGAAAACACAAACTAAATTATTAATAT
>JAQFXP010004542.1:0-10516 GCA_034693685.1 Belba bartosi
TATTAAAAATCAAATTTTAAGTTATAATATTGCAATAAATTTTTAATAAATTTAAATAAAATTTACAGTTTAAATTTAATTTAAAAAATATTTGAAAATAATTTTTAAACTAGAACAGTAGAGTTTCAATAGAAGCGATAGAGTTTGAGCTAAACAAAGTTAAATATAATTATATTTGATTATAAAATAAGTAATTGAAAAAATTATATATATTAAAAAATATTAATAAATATTAATTGAGCGCCGTCAATAATGCTCAAAATATTACTAAATAAATCTAATAAAATATAATTATTTAATCAGGATAAAAAAGATAATAAATAAATACAATAATATATAATAAATTAACAAGTAACAAACATATGTTTAATATGAATTTTAAAAAATTATTTAATGAAATTAAGTTTTAAATTCTAAATATTAAATAATAATTTTTTTATTATAATTAATTAAATATTAATATAATAAAAATAGTTGTTACGTTATTTTATTTAAATTTAAATATTTATTTTGTAACGTTTATATTGTAAATAAATTTGATATGTAATCAAACAAAAAATATTTGTCTTGAATTTTAATTACAAATTACAATTAATTTAATAAATGCAAACTTCTCAAAATTTTGTATGCTAGTTGGTTTGAAAATTTAAAATTAACCACAAATTTTTAAAATACGTTTCAAAGTAAGCCTTACGCAAAAATGCAGTCAATAATGTAAAAACTCTACCGTAGTCACTGTGTATCATTATAGTGCAATTGTAAATTCTAAATTAATTAATTACGGTTTTTATGCTTTGTTAATAGTTTGTATCATGCCCAAACACTTACCTCTGCAAAACCGGGTGGGAGTGTTATTATTAGTTAATGTTTGTAAAATTTATTCTAGTAAACATTATACTAATAATTTTAACTTTTTTAATTTAATTTATTTTTGATAAAATTAGTAAAATAAAGTGATTTTATTTTTTCAAAAATTAATTAATTTAATTATTAATTTATTTTGCTTATTAAATTGTTGCCTGAATAAATTTATTTAAAATCAAATAACACAACATATATTTATTTAAAATATATAATAAAAAATTTAATATAATTTAACATAAATTTAAAAAACTGTAATAAAATTATAAAATAAAAATATGTTTAATTAAAATAATTTATTTATTTTGACCAAATATATAAATTTTATTAATTTAACAAAATTAATTTGATAAATTAATTTTAATTTACAGTTTGGCAACATTATATTTTAGTTAAAATTAATTTAAAAATATAATAAATTAAAATAAATGTTTTTATGTAAAAATTGTAACAAGAAATAAAAATAGTTTTGATTATAAAAAACATTATTTGATTTGCAAGTATAAATGAATTAATTTATATATTGAGTAGTTATGTGATTCTTTGTTTTTATAAATTTGTCATGTTTTAAATTTTTTAAGTATTTAAAGAATTTAAATTTATTAATTTTATATTGTATAATTAACCAAATTTATTTTAAAGTAATATGTATTTTAAATTTATTCAATTTTTTAAATATTAACTATAAAACAAAATAAGTTATATAATATAAAACATTTAATCATATTAATTTCAAAAAGTATTTTATATTTTAATTATAATCTAATAAAAATCGAAGTTGAGATTCAAAACAAAATATTTATTCAAAATATATTCTAAAATTATACATTAATATTAATAATATATAACAATTTAAATTTATAAACAAATATACAAATATTTTAAACATTTTTTTAAGGAAAAATTAATTATAATCTAGGCAAATTTTATTAAAATTCTTTTAGTTTTCAAATAAAAAATATATTAAAAGTAAATATTTTACATTCAAATGCATTTACTTATTGTTTAATACATTTTAACTATGTCTTACCTTAATGGCTAATATATTATTTCATTGCATTTTACTGTATTCATATAATTCAAGTTTAATATTAATTTTAAAAAATTAAAATAATAAACATTTGTAATTTAAACTTAAAAAGTTTAAATATAATTACAATTATTATTTTATCTAGAACAACAATTTAAAAATAAAATGTAAAAGCAAAACTATTTTTAAATTTGTTTAAATTGGAAATTTTTTGTCCCTTTTTAAATATTAAAGACTGTGCCAATATTAATCTATTATCCTATTTTCTATAATATTTAATTTCAAATAATAAAATTATACAGTTGTTAAAAATTCGTTTAACAATTTAAACATTTAAATTAATATTTTTTTAAATTTATAATTTATTCTAGAATAATTTAAACTAAAATATTTGTTTTAATCTGTCAAAATTATTAAAAACTAAATATTGTTTATTTATAAAACAAATTATTAAATTTTTTTTATTTATTCAATAAAATATAAATTATGTTGTTAGTAAATTATTTAGTGACTTTTACTAAAAATTAAATATTAATTTATAATTTTTTTATTATGGATATTGTATAATAAGTTTATAGAATAGTTTATATTACTGAATCATGAGACATTTTTCAAATAAATTAAAGTTTTTTATATAAATTATTTCAATTATTAAAAGATCTATTAAATTTGTTCTAAACATTAAATTTAAAAATTATATAAAACTTGTCCCTAATCACAAAAATGACTTTGCTTAAATTTTCTAAAATTTTAATTCATAGATTTAAAGTTTTAAAATGATTGTTGATTTCTGCCTCCACTTTTGCATTTAATAAGTATGTTTGAAAATTATATTAAAAATTAAAATTTAATTTACATTCTTTATTTTAATTTTTAAAATTTTATAATTATGAGATAATTTTGTTTATTTTTTTAATTAGATATTTGGTTTATATTTTAACAAAGATACATTTATAATTTACACTTGAAAAATGAATTTATTTATATTTTTAATTTCTTTCAATTTTAAAATTAAAGTTTTGAATATATAAATTACTATCAGAAATTTAATTCTGGGTAATTCATAATAATCAAGCTTTAGTGGCAAATTTAAAAATATATTTTTCAATCATTTAATACATAAATTAAATAAATATTTGAGGATAATTTAAATTAAGGAAAACAATTAAAACTTAGTTTTATTAATTAATTTTATTTAATATTCTTACAACTAGTAAAATTAAAATTCTGTTGCTTAGTTGTAGTTTTTAAAACTAAATTATATTTTTAATTAAAATTTTAATATATTTAATATAATAGTTAATTATTAGTTATTATTTTCAAATAATAAAATCAATTTATATTAATATAATTATAAAGATAAAATTATATAAAGAAGTAAAAGTTTATCAAATGTTTGGCAGTTTTATAGAAAGGACTCTAAACTCAACAGTCATTGCGCGCTTAAAACACAACAAATTTATAAAAAATTTTAAATTAATTTTTTGTCTTTAAATGCCGATTCTCTTAAAATTCTTTAAAAATTACAGTTTAAAATTTATTATTAATTTATTTAATAAATATATTAATTAAATAAACAAGAGCAAAAATATATAATTAAAAAAAATAAAATATTCATTAGAAATTTGCAATAAAATATGTGCCAAAACCCTATTGGAAGAGTTCTTACCAAATTTCTTGTGACTACCGATTAATAATAGATATTTGTAATTAATTAATTATTTTAAAATATATAACATCTACTTCTTATTTGTTTAAAATTTTGGTAATTTATCTTAACTATAAATAAATAAAATTTATGTTTAAATTAAACAATGGATGTTCAACCTGACTAGTTATTTGTGTTTTCAAAAATTAAACATTTATGTTTATAAAAACAAACATTAAATAACAACATTCCAAACTTTAATTTTAATTAATATGCAAGCACAAATTAAAATTTTATTTATTATTAACATATATAAAAACATTAATCTTTATTGTATATTGATTAGCTGTAAAATGATTCTTTGTTACCTATAGTTAATGGTTTATCTTGTAAAGTTTTATATTTGAATATTTTTATGATTTCACTAGGATAAATATTTCTTAATATTTATATTTACAATATTTATTTAAAAATATTGGTTTTTTAAAAAATTTTAATTATTATATTAGATAATATTATAATTGATTAACTTTTTATGATAAAATAATTATTTAAATAAAGTACAATAAATTTATAATAAAATTATTACAAAATAACAGTTTTATATAAATACAAACATATTAATTTTTAACAGCAATTGCAATGAAAAACGATGCAAATCTTTTATGACAAGTTAATTGAAATGTGTTTTTAAAAAATATATTCAAATAGATTTTATTTAAAATTATTTCAATTCCATTACATTTCAAAGTATTTATTTCTGAGTAATTTTTGTCAACTGTTTTAAATTAGATATTAATGCTTGAAAACAAAAACATTTTAAGTTATTAAATTACATTCTTTTTATACATTAAAATAAAACTGTAACTTAGTTTAAAATGTTAATTTTAATTATTAATTTAAATAAAATTATTAAAATTTGGTCAAAACCATAATTTATTATTAAATATTGGATTTTATTTTATAAATTAAGTGTTTTATAAATTATTACAGTTTTAATTAATTAAATTTAATTTTGTGAACATTAAATTTAAATATTATTTATTAAATTGAAACAATTGAGAATATATATTTTTAAAAAACTGAACATTATGATCTTAATAAATTTTCAGAAAATAATTTGTAAAATTCTATCAAAACAATTAATTTATAATTTTATTCTAAACCACAATAATTTAAAATTAATAACTTTAAACTAAAAAAGTATATTAAGTTACTATTTAATAAAACATAAAGCTATAGTTAAAGAAATATAATTTTTTGTAATTTGTTTTAAAAAATTTACAAGATACTTAAAACAAATACAATATAATTGCATTCTAAATTTTGTTAAGTTTAATTGAACAAACATAATTGTTTCTAATAAATCGCAAGAAATCTTTACAATTTCCAGCCTTTTTTTACGTCTTAAAAACTATAATAGAAATCTATACAAATGCCAGCCGACTTAGGCATCTGGAAAATCATAAAAGTAAATCAAATGCTACTCGCTCCAATGCTATGCATTGATTTCTATGTCTTAGCATTAGCGGCTAAATTATTATGGGCATTGTGCATCAATGCTATGCGTAAGATTATTTCTTTACAAAACGAAATAATTAACTACAGTAAATCTCAACCGCTAAATATAATGATTATAAACAATTTAACAATAACTAGCTGGTTTTATCAAATTTATTAATTGTTAACTGATTCAACTTTTTATTTTTCATTTTTTTGTTAATAGATATTTATTTAGTTTAATTGTATAAACAATTTTTCATTTTTACATTTGAAATATAAATTACATTTCAATATAAATGAAAAATTTTATTTTGTCTTTTATATTAATATTTTATAGATTATTTTAATTTTAATTTATATATTATAGCAAACATTTGATTAAAATAGTTAAGATTATAATAAATAAAATTGTGTTTTTATATTTGTTTTATATAATAAAAGTTAAAATAATTATATTTTCTATTATATTTATTTAAAATAAATTTTCAAACCTCATTGAGTTTCATTCGACTTATATTATTGCTTTTTGTGCAATACAGCAAATACTATTGGCTTCACTGCCAAACGCGCTCTGTGCATAATCTGTGTACAACGCGTTCAGCAGTGAAGCTTATAGTATTGGCTGTACCGAACAAAACACATTGATATGAATCGAGTGAAACTCAAAGCGGTTAATGTGATTCTCATTTTGGACGATAGACATTGAAGAAATCCTTAATCAGGATAAAATGATCCTCAATAAAAAATAACTGTAAAAAATAATTGTTTTTTTAAATATTTTATATTAGAACTGTAATAAAAATAAAAATTTTAATTTACATTTAACCATTAATTAAATTATTAACATACATTTAGATTTGCCAAAATAATTAATAATTAAATTAAATTTACGGTTTCAATTTTTATAATTTCAAATTTAATTGTAACATTGGAACATTTTCTGACTAATCACTTGAGATAATAGTTTACAAATTTTCGATTATTTCAGTTAATTTTTGAATAAACTGTTTTTTAAACTAGAATTTTTATTATAAATATTGTAACTAAAATAAATGCATCACAAATAACAAACATTGCATTGGTTATTCGAATTTAGATTTAATTTAAAACAATTAATTTTTTTAAATTTAAAAATATAATATATAATTTAAATTGTTAACTGACATTTTTATAGTTAAATAATTAAATTATTCAACATTAAACTAAATTATTTTTCAAAATTGTCTTAAATTTTTAAATTAATTTAAATATATTTTAATATTTGTTCAATAAAATCATATTTTTATTTAATTAATAATTTAAAATTAATTCAGAATTTTAATTCAAAGATTGGGTCCACACCATTTAGTAAAATAAAATAAATTTGTCATAATATATATAAATTTAAAATTAAAATTACAGTTGTATTAAATAAAAACCAGATTGATTATTATTGTATTGTAATATACTTACAAAAATGTAACAATATAATTGAAATATATAACAATAAATATTTAAAGAAATTCAAGTTTGCTAAAATATTATTTAAGTTATAAATTTACAAAATAAAATATTATGTTGAATCACGTTTTACAAATAATTTTGTCAAATTTGTTTTATTTTATGCTTTTTAAATTAATATTTAATAATAATTTTAAAAATATAAATTGTAATCTTTATTTTCCATTTTTTAAATTCCAATGGGAAAATAAACATAACCAGATTCGGAATTAGAGCTTTAAACTGGGTTTCCAGGAGAGTTCACGAGATTCTGATTATGAATCTGACTGACACTGACTCTGGCTATGATTCTGATTCAGATTCTAAAACCCCTACAAGTTTTGCATACTTTAATAACTTGAATTAACGTAGATTTCACTGATGCCTGCTGTTCCAGTCTGTGTTAGTCCACATGTCTTTGCAATATAAAAAATATATTTAAAAAATACAAAATATTTTGTGTACTCTCTTGGAAACCCAGTTTAAAAACTTTCTTATTTTTAATAGATTGTTCAAAAAAAATTTCACGAAAAAATAATTAAGGGACGGGGGTTAAATTAATTTTAAATAATTAAAATTTTGGCAAAATTCCCATTGATATCAGAATTTTAATATTAAATACCTCGAAAACTAAATTTTTTAAAAATATGGTTCCAACGGCAAAAAGGTGTCTTTTGATGAGATCTATAATACTAAAATAATTAATCCCACCGGAAAAATACCAATAAAAGTCTCTTATAAATATAAATTTAATAATTTTTAAAATTTTAATTTTTAATTAATACGCATTGAATTTATTGGTTAATCCAATAGAAGTGTAATAATTGATTCAACATTCACTTTATTGGCCAAATACTATTACATTGGTTTCATCTTCCTCATCTATTTGCAAAATTCGCTTTATGCATTTTCCATACTAAACTCTTAAATTTTAATTGTTTCTTTTATATTGTTTAATAGATTAGTTCTATATGATTAGCTAAATGCTAAGCTGGGTGCTGCTTTGCTTTAACATTAGCGGCTAAGCACTCTAATTATATTCAGTGTTTAAGTATAAGCTTATTTATTCAATGTTAAGTTTGTTTGCTATTTTCAGCATTATGGGCATTGCGCATTAATGTTAAGCCAGGTTTAAGTAAGTTTATTACTTCACGAAATGAAATAATTAACTACTGTAAACCTCAACCGCTAAATATAATAATATAATGTTTGTAAACAATTTAACAATTACTAGCTGGTGTTTACAAATTTAATAATTGTTACGTGATTCAAATTTTTATTTTATTTTTTTTTGTAATAGTTATTTATTTAATTGTCTAAACAACTTTTTGTTAATACATTTGAAATATAAATAAAAATTTGATATAAATAGAAAATTTTAAAAAATTTAATTACAATTTAATAATCTTATATTGTCCTTTATATTAACACTTTATATTTTGTTTTATTCAAATATTATAGCAGACATTTGATTAAAATATTTAACTCAGTAATAAATATAAAAAAGTTTTTTAATAAATATATTTTTTTTTATTAAATTAATGGTTAAATAATTATTAATTTAAATAAAATTAATAAAATTGGCCAAAACATGAAGTACCATATTTTATTAAATATTGGATTCTATTATGTAAATTAAGTGTTTTATGAATTATTACAGTTTAACATAATTTTTTATTAAAGTTTGTTATAGTTAATTCAAAATTAATTTTAAATGTATAAAAATAATTAATTATTAATTGGCTAGTTTAAAATTTAAAAATTTACTTTTTTAGAAATAATAAGAAATTTAATTAAGTAGAATTTATTGGTTAATCTAATGAAAATGTAATAATTGATTCAACATTGGCTTTATTGGCTAAATACTATTACATTGGTTTCCCCTTCCTCATACATGTGCAAAAATCCGCTTTATGCATTTTGCTTACTAAACTTTTAAATTTTAATTGTTTTTTATTGTTTAATAAGTTAGTTTTATATTATTAGCTAAATTTCTAAGCTGTGTGCTGCTATGCTTTAACATTAGCGGCTAAGCACTCTAATTCTATTTAGTGTTTAAGTATTGGCGGCTTAGTTATTGGTGGTTAAGTTTGTTTGCTATTTTTAGCATTATGGGCATTGCGCATTAATGTTAAGCAACTTTTATGTAAGTTTATTACTTAACAAAATGAAATGATTAACTACCGTAAACCTAAACCGCTAAATATAATGATATAATGTTTGTAAACAATTTAAAAATTACTAGTAGGTTTTACCAAATTTAATAATTGTTATGTGATTTAAATTTTTATTTTAATTTTTTTGTAATAGTTATTTATTTAATCTAATTATATAAAAAAATTTTTGTTAATACATTTGAAATATAAATAAAAATTTAGTATAAATAGAAAATTAAAAAAAAATTTAATTACAAATTAAAAATCTTATATTGGCTTTTATATTAACACTTTATATTTTGTTTTATTCAAATATAATATCAGACATTTGATTAAAATATTTAACGCTGTAATAAATATAAAAATATTTTTTGATAATTATATTATTTGATTAAATTAAAGGTTAAAAAAAGATCAAATTTGTTTATATTTATTTAAACCTAAAAATAAATGATTGTTTTTTTAAATAATTTATTTATTAACTGTAATAAAAATAACAATTTTGATTTACATTTAATTATTAATCAAATTTTTAAATTTTTATAAATATTTATTGCTTTAAAACAACTAATATTTAATTAATAATTTGTAAAATAAAAAATTATTAATTTAAATTTATTGTTTTAATATTCCTATATTCAAATCTAATCTTAACATTTAAAAAATTATTGACTAAAATCTTTTGAGATAATAGTTATCTTTATATTATCATGTTGAAACATTGAGACAATATAAATTTTACACAAATTTTCGATTATTGCAGTTAATTAAAAAAAAATAATTTTTAAATAGAATTTTTTTCATAAATATATTATTTAATATAATTAATTAAAAAATATTTCAACTGTTATTTGAATTTATATTTAAGTTAAAACAATTTCCTTTTTTAAACTTTAAAATATAATTTATATTTCAAATTTGTTAATTAACATTTTTATAGCTAATTAACAAAAATATTCAACATTAAACAAAATAATTGTTCAAAATTTTCTTAAATTTTATAATTAATTAAATTATATCTTAATATTTGTTTAATAAAACCATGTTTTTATGCAACTAATAATTTAAAATTAGTCTAAAATTTATATCGAGATTTGTTAAAATAACAATTAATTATAAAAAAATAAATTTTCTATAAATTAGATAAATTTAATATTAAAATTACAGTTTTATTAAATAAAAACCAGATTATTTATTCCTTTACAATTGTAACAGTATGGGTAGCTGACCAAGAACATAGATACTTACATATTATTGATCAGTATGAAAAATTATTTAAAAATGTCATTACACTTTTGGCTCCGCCTACTGCTTCTACCACGCCTGATTTTCTAAATTATAATCCACGCTCTTCAAATTTACACATTTAAAGTAGATTTTTATAATTAACAAAAATATTAAATTAGTTCTAATTTTTAATTGAAAATTTGTAACTTATTTCAAAATTTTTGTATATATTTTTAAATTTATTAATATAAATAGAAATAAGTACCAAATTTATAATTAAAAATTAAAATTATTTTGATATTTTTGTTAAGTATAAAAATCTACTTTAAATGTTAAAATTTGAGGGGCGTGGCTTATAATGTCCTTAGTCAGCTACCCAGCTGTGCCATTTATTCTTGTATTGTAATTTACATAAAAAGTTATGACAATATATTGTATATATTGTATAATATAAATATATATAACAATAAACATTTGATAAAATAAAAATTTAATAGATTATTAATTAATTTATAAATTTTAAAAATAAAATAAATTGAATTACGTTTTGCATATAATTTAAGCAAATTTGTTTTGTTTTATTAAACATTAATCTTATTTTTAATTACAGTT
>JAQFXP010004543.1:0-10508 GCA_034693685.1 Belba bartosi
AATTCTTTTGATATGATTACAATCAAAGAAATTATAAGAAAACTTGTAATAAAACTTTAATTGTATCTAACTTGCTATAATCGAGTATATACTGTAATGTGTTATAATTTTAATCAAAAAACTTGCAGTATAATGAACACCTAGTATAATGATAACAGCTCAAATATAATGTATTAATTTAATGCAAAGTCTAATACAAACCTATTCTTAAAAAAGTGAACAGTTTAACGAACAATCCGTTATATGGAACAATTTATTTCATTATACTGGCTCTTTGTTATAATTCTATTTTTAATTTTTAAATAATTTTAATTTGCTATACTATTTTGTGTATAAATTACGATGTTATAAATTGGTTTGGCGAAATGCATTAAAATCGTCTTTTGGCGAAATGCATATTGGCCAAAAGAATTTGGCGACTTGCATTTGGCGAAAAGGATTTAGGCGAGTTGGGGTGTATTCATTGAAAACTGTAAAAAAATTTTGGCAAAATATAGGGGAGTTATCAAGGGATTGGTTTTTCCAGAAACGTTAAAAATCCATATATTTATGATAAAATTTTGCAGAATTTAACTGGATTTAAACCGGATTTAGCACCAATTTAAGTCAAATATCCCGATTTGGTAAAAAAAAACTAAAAAAAGTTTGGCGGCCGTCAAAAAGTTAAGGAGGTATTATTTTGCGAACAAATGCTAATTATTAAAATTAGGGGGGAGTTTTGGCGAATTCCCTTTCTTAATCTCTGATTTTAATATATTTTTCTATTGAAATAATATAATATTTAATAATTTATAAAAACATTATATGCTTAAATAATTTAATTAAATATTTTACAATAAAAATTATTTAGAAATTAATATGATTATTTTTTTATAATATATAGATTATTCTGTTTTTAAAAATAATGTATTTATTATTTGGAGTAAATGCTTATTCTAAATATTTTTCATTTGTGCGATAGATTAATAACCACTAATCTACGCATACGTTTAGGTGTGTGCTCTTAAAACTGTTACACTTTCCAGAGTTAACTTACCTAACGGTGAAGTGACGATTCCTGGCCTCACTACTGGTTATGGCTTTCGCTTAAAATTATGCAAAATTGGATTGAATTTAATTGTCAAAAACAATATATTTGATAATAATAATTGTTTAATAAAATAAAAATATTTTATTTTTTACAAATACTTTAATTTTTTAAATAAATAAAAAAAATACAACAATTACAATTTTTATGAAATTAAGCAAGTATTTTTTACTACCAAACAGTTTTCAGTAAAAATATTAAAGATTACGTTGTCTGCAATAGAATTACGGTATAATACAACACAAATGAGAATATCTAAAATTATAAAAATAAGAGTTATTTTTAAAATGATTAAATTTAATATAAAATCTCTACCGAAATAAGTGTAGACTTGCGAAGCGGAGCGAAGCCTCCAATAGTGAAACCAAATTGAGTTTTACGACTCGTATTCGCAAACAGAAGCCATTCGTTGTATTCATAAACAGATAAATCATTTGCTGAAAATCTATCCAAAACTGACAACACTTTCAATGCTTTTTCTGCTACTATTCCACAAACAAAACAACAGGTAATCAATTCAACAATTGAAGAAAATGTGTAAAATGCAACTAGTTTAGAGAAACCAATCATCTGGGGCACTTTTAACATTAATGATATTCCGTATATACTCAACATAATTGTATAAATATTCAAAATTGTATTAAATGTTAGAATCAACGAAAGTTTTGAATTTAACTTGTTAATATTTTCTTGAATATTAATGAAGATTATTTTATTTATTTTTATAAAATTAATTTTTCTAATATAGATACTTCTTGTCAGATTATCAGAACCTGCAGAAATAAATTTAAAAAAATAAAATAAATATAGCATCTAGTAAAATTTAAAATAATTATTTTGAGCATTAAACAATATTTACTTAAATTTAAATAAAATTTTTAACCTTTAATAAAATTAAATTGGTTTTTAAGATCAATTAACACTTCACTTAATAAGCCAGATGAATATACCGATAAAAACCACGTAATTGATGGAATTGTCCAGAAATAAATGAAAGTTACTATAACATTTCCTTTGTGAAGCATTTCTTCAAATTTTTCCGGATAATAAACAATTGTATAAGTGGTAAAAATCAACAAGCTAATAACTAAGCCTAGCCAAATACTAAAAATATAAATATATTTTTTAATTGATTTATTTTTATTTAGCATGTTAACATTGTCAATAAATATCTTGAACATTTGATAGCCATTATTACTGTTGATAAAGTATAAAATATATAATTTTAAAACATTTTCAATAAAAAATAATATTAATAAAAATATTGTTATTGGTTTCCAATTGTTGCCACTTATTATCTTGGTAAAATTATGTAAGGTGGAAACCGTTATATAATAAAATATACATTCAATTATTAATGTAATTAAAAATGTGATATAACCGTAATATTTATAATATTTATTAATAAATATCTTTTCGTTTCGATCGATAGCCAAACCACCGAAAGTCATACCAAGAATGCGATAAAACCAAAGAAAAAGTTTTGCGATTATTATAAAGTTTTTGTTTGAAATATTCATTTTAATAAATTAAATTTTTTAAACAATATTCAAATATTTTTATAATAAATTTAAGATATATTGCAAAATTAATTAATTACAAAATAAAAATTATTTATTTAATGTAGAAAACTTTATTAACAGTTTTCTATTCTATTATATAATATATTCTTATGAAAAAATAAAAATAGAGTAAACATAAAATAAATTGAATATAAATATCATTATATGTACAATAAAATAAAGTATAAGCTTAATTCAGGCAAGTTATTTTATTAATAATAATAATGTATAATAATAAAAACGATATAAATTAAGTTAATAAATGTCGAATTTTTATAAATGCCATAAAAATAACAAACATAAATTTAATTAATATACAAAAATACACTATTAAAGTGTTAGAGAGAGACTAAATTAATACTAAAATTTTTATAAATTGGTTAAAAATTTTAAAATTATTCTCAATATTTTAATAAATATTTTGTTCAATTTATTTAATATTTAAGTATATTTTATTTAATCTTTAATTAATAATATATAATATTTTAAATGTAATGAAATATTATATGTTTAATATATAATTTCTTTAATTATTGTTATAATTGTAAAGATTTAGAATAAGCGGCAGTTGAAGACTCAAGCTTGAAAAGAAAGTGTGTTTTAAGAAATAAGTTAAAAAGTATTAAATTTCTATATAAGTAAAGAATATATGTTTTATATTATTATTAATTGATTTATATGTAAATTGTAAATCGTTTTAATTAAATTGTTTTGTTTTAAATAAATATGTGAAAATAAATAAATAAAGTAAAGCATAATACAAACAAAACTTATAATTATTTAATCTTGCTTAGAATGACCAATAACTTGCTAGTTTTTACTAATTTAAATAAATATTAGTTTTTCGTAAAAATAAGCTTGCTAACTTGCAAATTAACTAATCGCTAACAAAAGTATATACTTTTATAATGGCTAAATAAATAAATATAAATAAAAATCTACATTCTACTAATATAATGATTTAAATAAAATTTTACATTCAGTAAATACTTGATTTTAACAATAGCATAATTTTAAAAAAATTATTTATTAAATTAAATTTTACAATAATTTAATCTTAATAAAATATTCTTTTTTCAGCCGCGTAGACTAATTATAATTTTAAAAATATAATTAAACAATAAGTTTTATTTTGTTTTATTACTTTTAATTAAGTATATTATTAGTAATTTTTAACAAATGTTCATAATTAAATTAAATAATATAAATTTAATTTATATATTTTTTCAACCATGACATACTATGCTGATAAATAAATTTTAATATGATAATAAGATATATAAACAAAATAAAATTTTCTAAAATACATATAAAGATGTGAACAAATGCATACTATCTTTAAAATTAACTTTTTAATATGCTACAATCTATTGAATAGCCTAAAATCAGGATTAGAAAAAGAAAAATCAGTCAAAAAATTCCCTTGATTTTAAAATTTAGCATTTATGTCCACTTGAATTTGGTCCGCGGAATGTTGCTCGCTGGCAATTTGCCGGCCGCCGGTTAACTTTTAACTCCTTGATATTTTGTAATTTTCCCGTTAAATTAATTTGCCTGATAAATTTTCAATACAATATAATTAATATAAATAAGATGACAATGCAAATTTTAGTTATTGAAATAAAGTATAAAATAATATCTTTTTATTATGCTTGATTCACTAAACATAAAACAAACAAACATTGTTAAAATAATATTTATAATCAATTTATAAACATTTTTGGTTTTAGAAAGACAAATTTTAATATATATTTAATTAATAAGCATTTTTAATAAGCTGAAATAAACTTTTAAAAATTATTACTGTTTAGTATTTCTGATAATAATAGAAATAGTATGTAAAGAATTTCATGAAGTTAGTTTTAAATTTGTGCTAATGTTTGGTTAATTAAAGTAGTTTAAAGGATACAAATAAACATATTAATTTATTTATAAATGTAAATTTATAACAGTAACTGTTTTGCCAAATATTGTATTTAGTTATTTGTAAAATACAAGTATCGATAATAAAATAAATATTATTATTACAGTTCTAATATAAATTAATTTTTTCAAATTTATATTAATGACAAAAATGTGCCCAATGGCAGAAATAAGCACAAATTAAAAAGAAACTTGTTGAATTTGATACAATTTGTTAATCTTATAAGAAAAAATAGATTTGACATGTTTATCAAAATAAAGTTAGACATTGCAGATTTAACGTTTCTGTTTGCTAAGTAAACAATAAATCAAATCTTTTAAACAATAACATTTTTTATTCTTTGGTATTATAAATATATTATATTATTTTTAATGCTATTATGTCAAACGTAATATTTAAGGTTAATTCATCATGCACGAAGTTGACCGTATATTTGCATTTTATGTAGTTTGGAGTAAAATAATGGTATAGTTTAGCACAAATACAAATATCTGTAATAAATGATTGAATATTTAATATATTAATAAAACAAAATCTTAAAATTTAAATACTAACTAAAATAAGTGTAGTCTTGCAAAGCGGAGCGAAGCCTTCAATAGTAAAACCGAATTGAGTTTTACGACTCGTATTCGCAAACAGAAGCCATTCGTTGTATTCATAAACAGATAAATCATTTGTTGAAATCAGAGACAAAACTAACGACACATTTAACGCCTTTTCTGATATTAATCCGCAAACAAAACAATTAATAATAAAATTAAAAATTGAAAATATTGTATTATATGACATGTAACTAGCATAAATCTTCATTTTAGGTGATTTTGTCATTAAAGCCAAATAATAAATTGATAGCATTATAGCCAATATATTTTGAACTGTATTCCACGTTATTATAACTTTGAGACGAGTATTCAATTCGTCGATTGTGTCACGAATTTCGATAAAATTGTTTTTATTTTTCTGCAATAAACTATATTTTGAAATAAATTTTGTTTTATCTGCAAGTAATTCAAGAAATATTTTATTTAAAAAAATAATTTTATAAAATAATTCTTATTAATTACAATTTATATTATTTTGTATTTAATTATTACCTTTGATAATTTTACAAATGCTTTCATGTATGTTTTCTAATATGTTAGAGGAATATACTGAAATGATCCAGGTAACTGTCAAAATAGACGATAGATAAATATATGACACATAATATACAGTTAAATTAAAAACCATATAAACATAATTATTTTGTTCAATATTTAATATATAGCAATTAACTACAAATAAAATTAAAACTTTAGTTAACCAAAATAAAAAAATAAAAATTAATTTCACATTTATTTTATTATCAATTAATTTGTTATAAATTTCAATCATATTTTGAAATATATCAAAACCATATCTATTCATAAAATAAATACAATATATTTGCAAAAAACTTTCAAAAACATATGACATATCGAAACATATTGCTAAAAATTTTGAATTTGGATTATGTATTATTGCTGCTTCCACATTTAAATCATTTGTTTTATAGTAAATGTCATAAATATTATATATGAATAAAACGCTATTAATAATATATCCATAGATTTTATAATATTTATTAATAAATATCTTTTCGTTTCGATCGATAGCTAAACCACCGAAAGTCATACCAAGAATGCAATGAAACCAAAGCAGAAGTTTTGAAATTAATAAATATTTTGTGTTTAAAAATTTAATTAAATTATATTTTTTAAATTTTTTTAAATTATGTTTTTGATAATTTAAAAATTCAATAATTGGATTCATTTTTATTTAAAGTTATAGTTTAAAAATTTATTTTTCATTAAATTATTTATAGTGTTTATAATGTTATACAGTTTAGACAAATACAGTAATAATCAATAAATTTAATTAAAATAAAATTTTTGTATTTCAAATAAATCAAATATTTATTAATATATCATTTAATTTAAATAAAAAAAGTTTAAAAGAAAAAAGCAATTTATTTAATTAGTTTGATTTATTTAGAATAAAATTTTATTTATCAATTTCCAATTCAATTAATTTAAGCAAGATCAAAATACAAAATCCAATCAGCTATTTAAAAAAGCAAACATGTTAGTGATATTATTTTGTACAAAACAAACAAGCTATAATTAGTTATTAAAAAGCAGAAAATGAAAAGATAAGCCGATCAACGAAGGAAACAGGGAAGAAATTTTGCCAAAAACGCTTAAAAACTATTTATTTATTATAAAGCCAATTAGATTTAAACTAAATCTAGTTAAACCCTAATTTTAGCATACTGGCAAAATTGTATGTTATTTTTAATAGCTAATTATATTTAGTTTATATTCTAATTTATTTTTAATACCTCATATGCCTTAAAGTAGTCGATGAGAAACAACTTATAACACGAAAACCCAATTCTGTTACTATTTTTCTGTCCGAGTCTCTCATATATTGATAAAAACTATAAAAATTAAAGATACGTACTTTATATATAACTATTATTATTTGTTAATATTTGACCTTGATATTGTTTATGGCTTTATATAATAAAAACCGATTTGTTTGAATACAATTTATTTTATAAGACGACAATAATTTGTAAGTTTTTTTAGCTTCAAAATTGACTGAAGCGCACATTTCAATCAAAAATATCAGAAATAAAAAACAATATAATACAAGAATCGTAAAATATATTTTAGCATGCATATTTTTGCCAAAAATAAACATAAACACAAATAACGCCATTAAAAGTATAAGCAATGTCCAAAGTATTGCTAAATATTTTGACCAATAATTAGTGTCGTATTCGCTAATCTCTTTGTATATTTTGTTCAATGAATTTATTCTTTGATTTAAATTAATAATTCGTTTATTTTTAATACAGTTTTGCAAATATTTGTTATGTTCTCTAAGTTTGCATTTTTTCAAATAATATGAAATTATACAAAAATATATGAACTGAACTGTAATTGTTTTATTAATAAACACAAATGCAACTGCGTAAAATATGGAATGATATAGACCAAATATTAAACCAATTAAAAAAGTTGTATTAAAACAAATTAATGTAAACGGTGTTAGTAAATTAAATAAAAAAAGAATTATGTTTATATATTTATTTAAAGTAAATGAAAAATTTGAAATATTAAGTAAATTTATAATAACTTTCTCGTCGTATAAACCGATAGCTTTTGGTGTAATAACTCCAGACATCATATCGAAGACTCGCAGAAAAGTCGGTTTTATATCAAATATATAATTATAATAATTAATAATTTGTAATAATATTGTTATAGAACTGATTAAGATTATTGATAGATTGCCATGAATATGTATTTTCATAAAATATGCTATGTCACCAATATATACATAAAACTCAATTGATTTATTTGGCAATAATATACATATTAGACATTTTAGTATTAAAAGCATAATTATAGTTAATACATAAAACGGATATTTTCTTTTTGATTTGCTTGTACAATTATTTAATTTATAAAATATATCATATTTATTAAAAAAGTTGTTATCAATTTTAATTTGTAAATTTTTTGGAAGTAACATGTTTAAATTTACTCTTTTTATGTCCTTTAATTGAAAATATTTATATAATAATTTGAAACAATTTGTTAACATTGTAAAATTGAAAAAAAATATTTGTTTTTAACTTCTATAAATATTTAGATAATTTTAATTATTATTTATTAAAACTTTTTTAAGAATATTAAATTAAAATAACTATATGTTCAATAATTTTATATTGTTACTCAATAATTTATTCAAGCTACAAATTAAATAAAGTTCAAAATACAAGTAACGTAAATTTTTCTTATAATCTAGGTCAAATAATTTTTTATTTATAACAATATATTTATTAGCAAATTTATCACTAATTGTTATCAATAAATGCAATATTAAATTTATGAAATTTATAGCTTTATATCTAGGTCATATTAATTTGTGTAATTTATTTAATTATACTGCAATGTACAGTAGTTAATTAATGTATGCATGCTATATTGTAATTTAAATTTTTAATTATATATAACAGTAATCTATGATGAAATTAAGATTAAGTTTAATTTTAGTATGTTAGAATTAATCAATATATTATATTTCGTTATATACAGTTATCTTTTAAAAACAAGTTATGCTGAAATTTGAATCTAAATGTGGTGATGGGTTGGGCAGAAATATTATAATTAACACTCAGTTTTAATTTAGAAAAAATTAATTTATTAAAATTTTAATTAATTTTTTGCTGAGTTGTATTGTATTAGTTTCCAAACATAACAATGAATTGTAGTCCATTAACAATTTTTATTTTATTTAATTTTACAATCAAATAAATTTATATTTTTATTTAATATTTTTAATCTAAATATTTACAGTTGATATAGTATGATCAATTGATCTTGAAAAAAAAGTTTTATTAAATTTGGAATATTTATTATTGCTGCTTGCACATTTAAGATATATATTTAACGTAAATATTATAAATAAAACAATAATACTTCAAAGATTTTAAATAAAAGAATATCCATATATATCCCAAATTTTAAAAATTAAAATTTATTCTTATCTAGCAATTAGTTTGCAAATAAGTAACACCAATTGATTTTTTGTGTTATTCATAAAAATTTTGAAAATTTTTATAAATTGTTGCTTAATCCGGTTTAAAATCAGATAAATTAAAAAATTTCTCCTCTAATACCCAACTAATTTTTTAATTAAATTTTATTTGGATAAATCCCTTCCCTGATCGACCAACCTTTTTAATTTTTTTAATAATTAGATATCCGTAATATTTATTAATAAATATCTTTCCGTTTCGATCGATAGCCAAACCACCGAAAGTCATACCAAGAATGCAATGAAACCAAAGCATTAGATTTGCGATTTTTAAAAAATCAATAAATTTATTTATTTTTATTTAAATATAAAGTTTTTGAATTTATTTTTTATAAACTTCTTTATAGTGTTTAAATGTTTTATAATTTAAAAATAATACAGTAATTATCAGTTAGTTTTATTAAAATAAAGTTTTTGTTTAATTAGATTTTATTCAATATAAACTGTAAAATCTTGAAACCAAACAATTTTATTATTTAAAAAATTTTATTTTAATTATTAATTTCCAATTCAATTAATTTAAGCAAAATTATAACACAAAATCCAATCAACTATTAAATAAGCAAATGAATTATTAGTATAATTTATTACAAGGCAAACTAGATTTAACCAACAGTAATTAAAATAATTATAAGTTATTATATAAAGTAACTTTTATTTGTATAAAGCTGGAACAAACTTAAAGGTTGAAAGTATGAATTTATTTAACATCTAAAAAACATATATTTGCAAAGCGAACAAATGCAGTTAACTTGTTTTATAATTTTACACAAACTGTAAAGAATTATATTTTTAACTCATAGATTTGTGCCAATTCTACACATTTACGTTATTAATAAAAATAAACATTTTATAACTTTTCAACTTGTATAATTTTTTACTAGCTACTTAAATATAGTTTGCCAAAAAATTTTAAATAGAATTGTTTAATATTCAATACCTCATATGCCTTAAAGTAGTCGATGAGAAACAACTTATAACACGAGAACCCAATTCTGTTACCATTTCTCTGTCCGAGTCTCTCATATATTGATAAAAACTATAAAAATAGATATTGTTATATAATATATCAAACTATTATTATTTGTTTATAGTTAACCTTGATACTGTTTTTGGCCTTGTATAGTAACGAGTGATTAGTTTGAATACAAACCAATTTATAAGACGATAATAATTTGTAAGTCTTTTTAACCTCAAAATTAACTGAAGCGCACATTTCGATCAATAAGAATAGCATTAATAATGTCAATATTATGAGAAATGTAAAATATAATTTAACATGCACATGTTTAGTGAAAATAAACAT
>JAQFXP010004544.1:0-10507 GCA_034693685.1 Belba bartosi
TATATTGTTTTTGTATGTTTATTAAGCAGTTAAAGTGTTAATCAACTCTTTTAAACTATGAGATGTGGACATATCTGGTTATATTTGTTATTTTATAAGCTCCGCCTGTAAGCTTTATAACAGAGATTCAGAAGGTCGGACGATCCAGAGGGGGGGGGATCATAGGGAAGATTTTCCCAAAATTTTGACAAAAATCCCTCCCCTGGATTGGCCGACCTTCTCGATTTCTGGTTTTTACTGTACTCTAGACATACAATAATAATATCAGCTATAGCGGAAAATATTCTCGTTTTATTTTGGACAGTAGTTTATAATTATTTTTAATTTTATTTTCAAAATTTCTAGTAAGCCATTTTATTAGTTCATTTAAGTAGTTTTTATAATAAAAATATAGATTTTATTTTTAAACTTTAACATTGTTAAATCTTAATTTAAATTTAGTCTCTCAAAGCTAGTAGCATTTTAAATTTTTGCTATTTATTTAAAAATTAGATGTGATAGAATAAAATTTTCTTTATAGTTTTAAAGCATTTGTAATTCGGCTTAAGTCTGCATTAATTAAAATTTTTAAAAGTATTCAGTTAATTTTTTATATGCAAAATAAATAATTTCAAAAACATTATAATAATTACTTAAAACCAATGTAAAAATGCGACAAAAATTATTGTTTTCAACTGTGCAAAATAACATTCAATTATCTCTTAAATTTATCTATTTATTTAAAATATTCTCATTTTTGACTGAAATAAAGTGATTAAAAATATTTCTAACGTGTAACCTAAAAATTAATTATTTTGCATATAAAAAATTAACTGTATAGGTTAAAAAAATTTTACCAATGCACATTTTTATAAAATTGCAAATACTTTAAATCTACAAAGAAAAATTTATTCTAACCCATCTAATTTTTAAAAAAATAACAAACGTCAAAAATTTTATTTTTGAGAGACCAAAGTTCAATTAAAATTTAACAATGTTAGAATTAAAAAATAAAATCTAAATTTTTATTATAAAAACTACTTAAATGAACTAATAAAATGGCTTACTAGAAATTTTGAAAATAAAATTAAAAATATTTTTAAATTACTGTTGAATAAAAAATGAGAATATTTTCCGCTGTAGCTGATATAATTGCACTGACTAATTATATGAAATGCAATTTATTTAAAAGTTTATATGTCAAATTATTTTGAATTAATAATATATTGGTTCCTTTCTCTATTAAATTGTTACAACTTATCTGGATAGTTTTTATATAGCACTACCCTAACATATAATATATGGGCTAAGTCACGTGAGAAAGTCGGTTTAGTGTCCGCTGTGCCCATCGAAACTCATAAATTAATAAATCATTAATACTATATATTTGAAGCAAGAATTTTGAGAATTTATTTCTCAACATGTTTATTATTTGCTTTAAAATCTTGAACCATAGCTATAGTCAACTCTCGAATGTCATGAGACTTCAGACATACATTAAACTCGCGTTCGATTATCTGTTTGATCTGTATATTCATAAGTGAATCCAAACCCAATTGGACTAATTTTGTGTTTGGGCTCACATTCTGGTAGTCATTCAAATCGAGAATATTTGCCACTTTTTCCATTAGATTCGAAACATTTGTCTCAATTTTCACATTATGTTTAGCATTAGATTTGACAAAACAGACGCAAATAGTTTGCTTCGACTGTAGCATCGAATCAAGCTCAAATAAGCAAGATTGAATTTTTTGAGATACGGTTCCACATATTTCTAAATCATGTTTATCTACATAACTGTCGGCAACTATACCGACATCAGTACTCAGCCCCCAATGAATAGACAATGCGTTGAAGCCATCGGCTCTTCGCCGCTCACACACTCTATCCGTAATTGAATTACTGAACCCATAATTGGTTTGTCCGGCGTTTCCACGACTCGACACAATCGATGAATAAGCGACAAAGTAGTCCAACTCCGGACACATGTGCCGCGACATTAAGTCTAAATTGATCAAGGATGTTGATTTTGTCGAACATACAGACGTGAATGACTCAACCGTTTGGTTTTCAAAGAGCGCGTCGTTTAACACCATTTGTAAGTGAAATATACCTCCGATTCGCCCGAATGTCTGTGTAATTAGATTCTCAGCGCCGGTCGCTGTCGACAGGTCTTCAGTCGATATCCGAATCGTTGCACCGCTTTTGGCGAATGATTTGAGTTTATAGTATTGATACGAATCTTTAGGTCCGGTACGAGAAGTAAGCAAAAAATTTTTAGCCCCTCTTTCGATCATCCAATCGATTAACTCTAATCCCATTCCTCCCAAACCTCCAGTAATTACGTATGTCTTGTTCGGATAGAATACCGTTCGAGGAGTAGCCAAGACTTGTTTGGGTGATATGTATGTAGTGTTGTGTTCGGGTTCCTCATCCCTGATCTTAATGACGACTTTCCCGATATGTTTTCCCGAAGACATATAACGAAACGCTTGTTCGCATTTGTCGATTGGAAACACTGTTCGGTTCAATGGCTTCACTACACCCGTAGTTATTCCGTCTCTTATTAATTCCAAAATTTGTTTCTTATGTTTATGAGAAAACTTAAAATTATTTTCGTTTAATCCAAATAATGAGTCCAATAGTATTCCGTGAAATGTCTTGTTTGGCAACAAATTTGTAATTTCTATAATTAATAATTCAGTAATTAATTTTAAGGTGCTTGTTTATTTTATTAAAATATGAATTTTTAAATATTGACCTAGTGACGTATTAGCAGACATGTCATATTTTCCAATCTCCAGAAACCGGCCGTTATTTGCCAGACATTCCAAACTAGTTCTTAGCTTTTCCTCAGATAACGAGTTAAGGACGACATCAACGCCTAAACCATTCGTTTCGTTCATTACATGAGTTTTGAAACTCAAATCACGTGAAGACGAAAAGTGGCGATCAGTTAGTGTTGGGAACAGTCTTTGAAGAAATTCTCGCTTAGCATCGGATCCGACAGTTATGAAGAGCTGACAATTCATATGAAGACATATTCTGATCGCCGCCTGACCTACGCCTCCACTTCCCGAATGAATTAACACTTTTTCTCCATTTTTGAGTTTACCTCTAATTATAAGCGCATAATAAGCGGTCGCATAAACACAGGGAACAGTCGACGCCTCTTCCATTGACCAGTGCTCAGGTATGTGCCATAAAAATTCCATGTCTTCAGCGACACAAGTAGTGGCCAATGCTTTCGATGGAATTAAACCCATAACTCGTTTTCTGTTTTGATCTCTTCCGGAGAACTCCAAACCGAGAATACAGTCTTGAGATCCGATATCTCCCGGAAGTGAATCCACCGATAATCGACCTTAAGGTTAAAATCCTTTTTTTTAATTTGTTTATATATTTTTATTACCATATCATGATCAGGGTTAGGTAGGTAGAAAACTAGCAAAATTTTAAATTAAACTTAAATAATTTAACTAGATTAAAATTGATAATTAATTTTTTAAATCTGAACTGAATTTAGCACTAATTCAACAAAAATTATACAAATATTCTAACAAATGTAAAGAATATTTTTTTTAATTCAGGTGAATTTTTGATTGTTTGTATATATTACTCACCGGTCGCTAACATAATATCTCTGAAATTAAGAGCAGAATAATAGACATTACATAACATCTGATTATCTCTTCGACCGATCGGCCAATACTTGTGTTGACATTCAAACCATTGAAACGAAGTTAAGTCGCCTTTAGTTGTGTTATTCAAAAAACAATGCTCTGTCGGCACCGGTTCGGCACTGGCTTTCAATTCAGACATTTTATAAAAACCCAATTCTTTGCCTTTAATTACATTCACTTTTAGGTCATTTCTTACAATTGACTCCAATTTCTGGTTAGTATTGATTAACATAACGTCATTCGTATAGAATATAATTCTAATTCTGTTTCCATTCGATTCTTTACGCAAACAGTTATATAATCCGAGAATTCCGTTAAGCGGATCTGTATTAGAGACGAGCCATATATTCTCGGATTCCGGTTTTGAGTCAATAATTTTCAGCTCGCTTTTCAGTTTTATTAACCAATCGTTAAAATTGCTATTTATTGGAATAAATGTCTGTTTCGAGAGCTCTATCTCTGTATTAATTTTTCGGAACAGAATTGCATTAACAGAAAATATATTCAAATTATTGCCGATTAAAGCAAATCCGGATTTTTCCGCTTCGGCTATAATATGGTCACTGTTTGCAGTCATATATTTCCGACCAAACAGTTCGCATACAATCTGTTCGGCGTAAGTGATCTCTTCTCTGCAGATAATATACAAAAATCCATTTGATTTCAATTTAGAGTAAAATAAATCTAAAAATTGCTTTAAATCTACATTTTGTTTGTCGTTTGGTCGAAGAGAAAGACTTATATCTTTGAATACAATCAGATCCAGATCAGATATATTAAATGAAAATGTATTATTAGCTAGCTCCAATTGTTTGACATTAATACCGTTTGTTAATTGTTTTGGCAATGTTTGAGGTTTTGAATGAATTAATGTATAGTTTAAACTGCAGTCGTAATCATATAATTCAAAAACTTTTAGTATTTCCGAACGCATTAAAGCATTGCTTTCATTGATTTCAATCATTTTTAACTCAACCGACGACTTATTTTCATAGACAACACTTAGAAGTGGTTCGAGAAATGACTTATTATTATAGGAATTTATAACTAAATCTATCTCTAAATCTAATAAATCATTTAATTGTTTTAAATTATTAACAGATTTAATGTTATTTAAAGCGTAGATCTCTTTCAATAATTCAAATAACTTCTCATTCGTATCAATCGTAGAATTTTTTACTGAATTAAAACTTTTATTTATTAAATCATTTTTAGTACAATTACTGTTTCTGTTCAATCCATTTGACGAAAGATTAAATTTTTTTGATATTTCAAACGCCAATTCATTACAACTATTACTATATTCGAGTAAAATATTTTGATTTTTAAAAACAAAATTTTGGTTAAAATACGTTTCGAAAGCATAGTAACCAATAAATGGTTTTTGATGTGTTTTCTCGACCAAGCTTGTTTTTAGGCTTTTAAATTCTAAACCTGTTGTTACAGCAATACCCAAATTATAATCATAAACCGCTTCAAAGTTTGACTTAACATTGTTTATTTTTTCAACATGTTTAGAAAAAATGTGCGGATCTATTCTAATCAGATCAATTGCAACAGGGAGAAATAATTGTTTAGTTTTTCTGCCAAGTATAAATATTTGTAGCATATTATCTGCAAAAGTCACCCAATTATCTCTCCATTCAATTTTAGCCAATACTATCTGGCCTTCATTATAGGCTTCACTAATGCATCGAAAACTCGGGCCGTAATCATAGCCTCGGAGTCGCAGCTCTTTATAAATGTCTTTGTTTTTAAGTACATTGTAGTCATTATTTATTTTATTTTTATATGAAATTTCATTTAAAATGTTTTGAAATTTTAGGCTATTTTTGCCGTTTAATGCAAATACACTTCCCGTAACCACAACTGTACTGTTGGCACTAATTTGAAACTTGCCAGTTTCTATGTTGACCTCGACATTAAATGAAACTTTTTCATTTAATTTAATAAATGTAGCAATGTGAAATCTGACATTTCTAAACTCAACGGCCAATTTACTAATGTCTAGCTTATGATAATCCGCTAAATGTTTCCAAACTAACAACAAATAACCAGTCGCTGGATATAAACATTTACCGTCTATTAAGTGATCAAGCAGATATTTATTTTCCTTAAAATAAAAATAATAACCTGATAAACTTATTTGATTTTATTAAATATATAAATTGTAAAAGTTTTTTTTAAATAATTAAATAAATAATAGCGGTAATTAAAAAAAAGCTTACCAATAACGAAAAGTCAAGTTGAACAATACTTTTTTTCATATTATAATAAAATTCCGGATATTTTGTGACCAAATAATCGCTCGAATGAATCCAACTGATAAGTGGCGACAAAATACGCGTTCCGTTCGAAACGGGATATTTGACCGAAGGGTAGAGTCTTTCAATTCGAGGATTGAATCCAAAAGTATATAGAGTTCCGACACTCGAAAGCAATAGATTTAAATTATTATCGTTTTTGCGCATTAGAGGAATGTATGATATATTCGGACCTAAATTTCGTGTAATAATTGATTGCATTAACGAATGCGGGGATACCTCCACTACCACTGCATTCGATGGAATTTGTTTTAGTGCGGCATTGAATTGCACCCGAAGTAAGATGTTGTCCACAAAGTATTGAAATAAATATTTGCTTTCAGTTGCTGTGGTTTTAATCCAAAGCTTATTATTAATCGGTTTGTTATCGACAACTGTTTTGAGTTTTTCCGACAATTGTTCGCCAATTGAATACATTAGCGGCGAATGGAATGCATGTCCACCGCATTGGACATTAGATGTGAAGATATTTTTGTTTTTAATTACTTCAACAAATGCTTCGACAGCTCTGTTATCGCCTGCAATGGTTACCGAATTGTCTGAATTATCGCAAGCGATGAACACATCTGAAGGACAAATGATTTTTGCCTCTTCTGCTCCCAAACCAATGACAGCCATTTGACCTTTAGTTCTACTGTCCTCTTCGACACACTTTCCCCTCCAATAAGCCATAACTATAGTCTCTTCAGCGGTGAGGCAGTGGTCGGCATAAGCGCTGACCAGTTCTCCATTCGAGTGACCGATTATTCCGTTCGCTTTGATATCGAGTTCTTCTAATAAATCAATTAAAGCGATTTGAATGGAACTAATGGTTAGTGTTGTCTCTAAGATTGAATCCGAAATATTTTTCAAGTCATTCATCAGTAGATTCCATAAATCAATAGAATATTTGTTCATAATTTCACATAAATTACGAATTGATTTCTTAAAGACATCGATTTTAATCAAATCCTTAACCATTGTCGACCATTGAGTGCCAAAACCTGACAATACAAACCAAATCTCTCTTTTCTCTATCACTTGTTTTATATTAAAATTTTTTAATTCATTTAAATTTTGTTCCAAACTCTCGATTAACGCAAAACCTCTGGAAGTCATTCCTCCGAAACCGGTATTTGACTGAAACGGATAGCTCTTTGAGATATCGTTTATAAGGGATAATAAGTCTTTAGTTATTTTGTTTGGATTATCGAATAGAGTGTCAAAGAAATAATTAATTGATTTCTCATCTCTGCCACACATTACTATCAACCGCGGAATTCTTTCGACAGTTATCTGATTATCTATCGATGGCTTAATTTTTGGCGATTTTATAATTAAGTGAACATTAGATCCGCCGAAACCAAAGTTATTGATTCCAACGATATCACCAAAAAATGGTGTGTTTTCAGTGATTGGCTTTAGTTTTCCAATAATAATGCCCTCAATGTCTAGATTGGGTCTATTGTAGTGTATGTTTGAAGGAATGCATTCATTTTCCATCGAAATAATTGCTTTACTAATAGCACAAAGTCCTGACGCGGCCTCTGTGTGACCAATGTTCGACTTTAATGCTCCGATTAACAAGGCAGTTTTTCTATCTTTTCAATCAAAAAATCAAACTTTTTCGCACAAATTTTATAAATAAATTAAGTTTTAAAATATCGTATTTTAAGTTTAGTTATAAAAAAAATTTGATAGCTTATTTAAGAATTTGTTGTTGCTTGCTACAATTAACATATACAAATTTGAAAACACATTGACTAAAAACATCTAACAAATGTGTAATGTAATTAATATGTTTTCAGCGTCCCAAAAATATTTGCTAATAATTTAAAAACTATTATATATTATTTTGTTCAAAATTTGCACACGTTTATTATAACTCCCGAAGTTATTTTTGTGCATGTTAAATAACATTGTTTTTAATTTTGAAAATATTGACTAAAATGTCGAAAAACAGTATTTTTAAACAAAATTTTATAATTAAACTGTTTTATGCTAACGAAAACAGTACGACTACTGTCCAGGGAGCGTTTGTAATAAAGTTCAATATTCGACCTAGCTCAGATCGGTAAGTTAAAGTTTTGATATATAATACCCTAGATGTAAACCCGCTATAAGCTCATGACTTGCAAACATTCAAATTATGTCATCTGATTGAAATCGTAATACCAATATAACTTACCCAAACACATTGCCGCACAAATAGCTCTCATCTCTACCGGATCGCCCACTTTAGTGCCCGTACAATGAGACTCAAAGTATTGGACATCGAGTGGATTCACACCCGCCTCAGCATATGTAGCTTTAATGAGATCCCTCTGCCTTTCCCACGACGGATATGTAATACCCATTTCCTTATATCCGTCGTTATTGGTCTTCGAGTGAATCAGTTCCGCATAAATACGTTTAGCGAAACGTTTTCTCTGCAATAGTATCGCTACGACTGCCTCTCCCTTCGCATAGCCATTAGCCGACGCGTCCATACATTTGCACTTACCGTCCGGACACAACATGTTTTGTTTTTCAAAATTAAGTTGTGTGAATGGATTTAGAACAAGATTTAAGCCAGCTACTATTGCTGAATCGCATTGATTATTGCGCATTGCTATTATCGCTTCGTGAAGTGCACTCAAACCTGAGGCACAGGCGGTGTCTATAGCGATCGCGGGTCCACTAAAGTTGAATTTATGGGAAACTATTTGCGCCATATATTGCAATTTGTCGGACACTTCACCAATGCTTGAATAAGCGCTCATATAGTCATTAAAAAAGTTGCCGACAAATACTCCGGTGTTTGATCCATGGAATGCATTCATAGTGTTTCCTAATTTTAAATAATTTTAAAATAATTGTCTGAAAAATAGCCAAAATATATAAATACAGTCCAGGTCCAATTCTGTCCCTTCCATTTTTATCCCTTTTCCATTTTTGTCCCTTATATAGTAAAACCAAAAACCATTTACTATACAAACAATGCTAAACAATTCCATTTTTATCAAGTCCATTTTTGTCAACTTTCCATTTTTATCCCTTATACTATAAAACCATTTGCATATAACTCAATATAAAATTAGATCCAATTTTGTCAACTTTTTAAAGTATTGTTTTTAAATAAATAACGTAATGTATTCACACGCATACACTTGTAATGACCATATAGAATGAAGCAGACCATATGCCCTTATACCACGAGTATACGGCATGCCGTTATAAGTGAGAAATTAAACCTGTTTTATAAATGTTTCTACCATTAATGCAAAACATTAAAAATTTTAAATATCTTAATCATTGCATCTTTCAGTTATGTATTGTTTGTTTTTAATAAAATATTAAATAGCCTAAAGTATAATTTTTAAAGTTATTACAACGTAACAAATTTTTAATTTAAATTTTAGTTTTACTCAAAAATAGTTGAAATAATTGTTAATTGATTTGTGATTAATATTAACAATAATTATTTTGTCAATTTGAGACTTATATTTAAAATTTTGCCATTTATAAGCATTTATAATAAAATTATTTTAAAAATAAAACTTGTATATCTCACTATATATAGGCATGCAGATAACACCATAAGGGTTTTTTGGTAATTATGCTCAAACTTATAAGAGCATGCAAGTATATGTTAGAGAATACGGTTATAATAAAATTATTATTAACTTAAGTAACAATAACTTAATGTTTTACGCAGTTATCAATTAAGTAATTAACTATTGATTTAATGCTTGATTAAAAACAATTTAATAAATGTCTTTAAAAATTCGAAATAGTCATTTGATTAACATTTTTGTCAAATACAAAAAAGATAACTATTAATAATCTTAAGCAATTAAAAATTGATCAGTTTTTACAATAATTATTGTATAAAAATAGTAACTATTAAATATTTTCTAAAAAATAATGCTTTTTTATCAAAGTCCATTTTTATCCCTTTTCCACTTTTATCCCTCAATTTTTCTGCCCGACCCATTTGATAGAAATGGACCTGGACTGTAGTATAAATTATAAAATAATTATATTGATTGGATAACCAAGCTTAACTATATAAAGAATTAAATTTTAAAAATGTTATTAAAAAGTATTTGTTAGTTTTCTATTGCTGTTTATTAAATATAGTTAGGTTTATATGTACAGTATGTGCTCAAAAACGATGTAGTTAACATTGTTGTCATCCGGGCCATCTCACCAATAGAAAAGCTGGTAGTGAATTGCTATATAGTTTTTTGATTTAAAATTGCCAATTTGATTTTATGCCACAAGGTATCACTTTTAATCAAGTTTGTTTAAATGCTTAATTTGTGCTCTACTAATTTAGTAGTGCTGCTACAAACTGAATTGCTATAGTTATTCACTAGGTGTCAGGTGCTCGTGGACACTTTTAAATAATTATTCGCATTTCTAATGTATAAGGCTGTCATATGCCAGTAGACTCATCCCTGCATATAGTTTAAGTTCAATACTAAGTCTAAGTCTAAGTCTAAGTCTAAGTCTAAGTCTAAGTCTAAGTCTAAGTCTAAGTCTAAGTCTAAGTCTAAG
>JAQFXP010004545.1:0-10507 GCA_034693685.1 Belba bartosi
AATGTACAAGCAAATCTATTTATAAGTTTGTTTAAATATCAAAATTCGAGACCCTTTCTGAATCTGGATAACAGTATTAATATTAATGTGAATCGCGATTTACTTTAACTGGAGAACTAAACTCCAGATCCGAATCCGGATTAATGTTTGTTATTAATATCAGTTTAAACATGAGTATTTGTTTGGCAATATTTTAGTTGTCAACAAAAGTAAGAATTACTTTATATATTTTATTAAACATTATATTTATTAATTTATTAAAGTTAAATTATAGACTTTTAATACAGTATAGTTTATTTAAATACTTTTTGATAAAATCTTCCAGAATATTGGCCAAATTTTCAAACCTATGGAAAATTTTTGCAACCCCCCCCCCCCATAATTAACCAGCTTACCATGCTTAAATACAACTAATTTGATTAAATTTCTTAAGTTTAATAAAACCGAAATAGTTTCACATTTTTCACTCTTTATTGTTAAGTATTTAATGAAATAAATTCAAATTATATTACATTTAATTGTAAATAAAAATGTATTAAATAGTGAACTTAAACACGATTTGAGTCATCTTTCATACAATTGTCACTAAATCTAACGAAAAAATTGATTTCCAAACAAACGATGAAATTAAGTATTAGTTTTGTATATCAATTAGTTTGATGTCTCAGTCAATAGGCACTCAATTATCAGTTTATTATTTGAGAAATAATTAATATAAAAATGATTTCAATGTTTGAATGTTTCACTCGCTGTGAACTGTCGACTGTAGCGGTGGTTCAGGTCTTTAACGAACTCTACTTTTAATATCTTTAAGCACTTCCGATATGAAGAACTGGACCTATACTTCGCGATATCAAAGCTAAACAAATAGATAAATACATTAATTAACGTAAAAAGCAATTTATATCCGAGTGCTATATGCCATACCTGGGCGCGTGAGGCATGTGAACAATGAACGCATTGGGCAGTACTATAAACTCGAAGCCCTGAGCGTAGAGCTCCATAATATGCGAGACTTTATTCCAACCAAAGCCAACAAAGCGCGGGTCGTATTCAGGAATATCACGTTTGACGACAATATAGGGCTCGAAGTCCTGTTCCCAAGTAATCCGATAGGGAGTAGTGGCAGTCCTCCAGTTGGCGTAGTTGGTCGGGGCGTGACCTTTGGTCCAGACGTGGTATCTGAATGTGAATAGAGTCCCCATATCTAACATCGATAAGAGTTCGGCTTTGGTTTTGGGGAACGATATCCGATAGCGTTGTGTTTCGAACGCCGGAACCACTAAAGCCTTTTTCGACGAAGACTCCAAACCCATGGCCGCAACCGAACGCTTCAGATACTCATAGAGACCAAACATCGGCAAAAAGTCGACGTCTGTTAGGAATACGAACGGAGTGTTGACCTGTTGTAGAGCAACGTTACGCAAGTGATTGATCGGATAGAACGGGCCGTCCCTATAGACCACATGATATCCGATGTTCTTCCGTTCGCGCAATATCTCCGAAGTCTGGGCATAGCCTAAGAACTGTTGCACTTCTGAGTCAGACATATACATAGCCAGAGATATAGGTCCCTCCCAGTGCTGACAGAGCGCCTCAACCATCTGCAAGCGATCCATCGATAGCTGAGCCACAAGAGTCACGTCATTGCCTTCGGGCGACGGCTCGTAATCGTATTCAATGTAATACAAGTGAGTCCTGTGTTGTGTGACTCGAGAGCGCCTGAACTCATAGCACGGGTCGTCTTCGTCTAACTGATTGATCAGATTCGTGGACTCGGAGTAAACGGGTTTTGTATTATTACAACCAATGAGTTCGCGCCTCAAGAGGTTTCCGTCGTATTCCAAGAAAGTGAGATAAAGGTTCCGAAAGAACTCCAAATGTTTGTTCTTTACCTTTAGTTTTTTGGGCGAATTCCAGTGAATTATCTTCAGGTCCTGAACGTCGGTATAGCAGAGGGCGTCTGACAGTGTGTTGTCGCTGAGCTGTACGTTCCACTGGCACGGGAGCTTATAGACGAGGAACGGATACTGTTTGATCACTGCATTGAATATATCCTGATCTGCCAGAGAGGTCGACAACATCGACAGCAACTCCTTCTCGGCCACCATTTTCCAGACAACTGACCAATTGAATTGACGCAACCGTTTCAAACTAAACAGAATCACTCCAGTGTTGAAACCCCGGCCGAGCGCCGGCCACGGCCTGTGATTCTTCCAAAGCTTTCCCAAATACCAGTCGCTCTGGTTCTCAACCAAAGCCAACGACTCTTTAGTCATTTTGGAGAACAGTCTCCAGAGTTCGGCAATATCTGTGGCGAACGTGATGTCAGTGTCGAGAACTATCACTTTATCCAAGTTCTGCGGCAATGCCTTCGGGAGGACTAGTTTCATGAGACCATAGACTCCGGAGTAGTGTTTGTTTGGAACCCAAGACACGTCTGACTGGAGATTATCGGCCAAATAAAAACTGACTGCAAGGCCCGGCACTGACCACGTCTTGAACAAAGTCTGAAGTATCAACTGTGCGATTGAGTCACTTATGAAATGGAAATGAAGCGGATTTTTGCGGTAAAATAGAATCGATTTGATTAGTGTTACCACAGATCGGGTCGAGTTATAGCCGGCGCAGACGATCACCACTTGAATTATCTCACATTTGGGAACTATGTCTTCATTTCGACTATTTCTACAATTATTACTTGAATTCGGAACTGAATTCGTGTCACTATTCAGTGCTAATGAGTTCGGAATAAAGTTATTCTCATTTTTATTACTATTTGTTTCGAATCTATTATTAATTGAATTAATGTTTGTCTCAGAATTGGATCGCTTTTCGTGAGAATTATCACTATTTTTATTGTTATTAGAATTCGATTCGTTTTGCGTTTCGGACATAATTGAGACCAACTTTTCTCTCGAAATACTCAGTTGTCGTCTCAGGAATTGGTTCTGTTGTTCCACTTCTTTGACCCGTTCGGCGAGTTTCGCCTCTCTGTCAGTGAAGCCCAAGAAGTGCTTCGAATGAGTCCTTTCCCGCAGTTGTGTGTAAATGAATAGAGATATAGGTATTGAACACAACAGCACTAATGACCACAACTGCACTAATTGTCTTCTCTTCATCTTCTTTACCAACAGTTTCTTTACTATCATTTCATTAGTTATTTAATTCGATTTGAGTTTCGCTTTAATTACACAACAATTCAAACCATTTGTTTCAAACATTATCTCATCTTCGATCTCAAGACATATTTTTGGCCATTATTTCAATCAATCAAACCGTCGATCAATTGATTTAAACAATTAGTTCATCACATCTTCGACTCATTTCTTAATTTGTTTTTTAAACATTTGATTCATCTTTTGATTGAATGCTTTGATTGTCAAGTATTGCATATTTTTATTACATTTATTTATTACTTTTTTCCAACAAATTACTATTGGAATCAATTGATAAAAAGTAAATAAAATCAAATCAAAACAAAAATTACAACTAATTTGAAAACGAGTTCAAAAACAACAAATCAATTGTCAAACAATTGTTTCGATTGATTGACAGCTAATCATAGATTGGTTTTAATTCAAAGTTTTGCAATAATTTTACTTCAAATTAAGTCACAGTCAGCACAAAGACACTCAAACTTAGACTTTAACTGCAATTAAATCAATAAAATATATCATAAAATCAATTGTTTGGACAAAAAACATATTTTTAAATATTATATAAATATTATATTTATTTATTTGTTTATTCACTGAAAGTGTTTTAATCTTTTTGTTTTGATTTTGTTTTTTAATTCAAATCACAACAAATTACGTTTAATTTATTATTAAATTTATAAAATAATAATGTAGCTTAACTACAATTAAGATTTTATAAATTACAACTAAAACATAATCAAAATATTTTAGTTAAAATATAATTTAATTTAATATTATATTTTAAATATGATTAATAAATAAAATTAATATTTTGAACTAACAAACAATTTTTGACATAATTTATTGAATTTGTTTTGGGTTTTTAAAAGAGGAAAAACTTATTTTTCTGATTAATTATTAAAAAAAATTATAATTAAAAATCAATTTTCAAAATATTAGATATAATTTAAATTAAATATAATTATCAAAAGAAAATACTATTAAATAAAAAATTGAAATAAATATCGGAAATACGACTCAAATTGTATAATCGATTGATTGGTATTTGTAAACAAAAAACAGATTTTCTTTGCGGCAAAAGATATTCAATTTGTTTGAATTGAATTTAATTATAAAATCAATTATTGAGTAACACTATTATGGACTCAAATTACAATTTTATGTTTCGGTTAATCTGTCGTTAATTTTAATAATTAGTTTTGCTTTGAATTGAATCTAAATATGGATTCAAATAATTTTATTGATTGGAAGCAAATGAGAGAATATAGTGATAAGAATAGACTTAAATTTGAGCGAAGACTGCAGATCAGCGACAGTCTCATCAAGAGGTTGGGTCTGGAGGCGGAACTGGAGGTAAGTTTTGACGTTTTGATTTGATTTTCTAGCAATTAATTCTGTCTTTAAGGGACACTCGGGTTGTGTTAATTGTCTCGAATGGAACCAAAGAGGAAGGTATGCATAGATCAAAGTTTTGTTATTAACGTAAGTAACAAATATTAATCTATTGACTGAAATGCCGATCAGTCTATTGGTGAGTGGTTCAGATGACGTGCAAATAATGGTTTGGGATCCGTTGCGGCACAAGCGGTTGAAAGTGCTGCAGAGCGGGCACCAAGGCAATATATTTTCGGTTAAATTCATTGCCGACTCCAACGACAATATTATCTGTTCCGGTGCCGCCGATTGTAAGGTCCGGGTGCACGACCTGACCACTTCTGATGCGACCCTCGCCTGTTGTTGTCATATGGGAAGAGTTAAGAGATTAGCTGTTGATCCGAAAGCACCCGTTTTCTGGAGTGCAGCCGAAGGTTTGGCTCGATTTTGATTAACGATTATCTGAATTGTTAAACATTTGTGACTTTGTTCTACAGACGGACTCGTTCTTCAGTTTGACTTAAGGCAAAGACATCGCTGTTCGACGGTTTGTAATAATGTTTTAATTAATTTAAAGAACTACAACGGATCCAACGCCGAGGCCAAGTGTATTGCCATCAATCCGGTCAGACCTGAAATGCTTGCCGTCGGCGCTAATGATGCGTTCGTTCGACTATATGACCGCCGAATGATTTCTCCGCAAACTATTCAAGTAATTGAACTAAAATTTATTCATTTATTTGTTTTATTATTTGTTTTCGAATTTATTGTTTGATTGGCTCAGAATCGCAACGAATTAGGATCTCGTTATTCGTGGGACAGACCGCCCGAACCGCCCAATGATGAGGAGAACGACGCGTCCAAAAGCTTTACTGAACTACCCGTCGGTTGTGTTAAGTACTTCATTGCCGGACATCTATTGAGACGGATAGACAAGAAGAGATACCGGGCCTACGCTTCTACTTACCTGTCCTTCAGTCCCGACGGCAATGAATTATTGTCTAATTTAGGTTCAGAACAAATCTATTTATTCGATGTCTTGAGGCCAACGAAACCCAAGTATTTTGAAACCGATTCGATGCATAGAAACGGTTATCACAAAAGCGAATCTTCCAGTTCTGTGTGCAATGGCTTCTGTCTTAACGGCACAACCAATGTCTGTCAAACAATAGATTTTATTCCGAAGAACTCTCAGTACTATTCGAAACCATATCCACAAAAATCTTCCCTACCTTTGAGTGTCGAGAAAATCAAAATCGAAGCGAACGGACAGTTCAAGTCAAGTGATTACACGAACGCAATCAGACTCTACAACAAAGCCATATCTCTGTGCCCGCGCGCGGCCGTCCTCTACGGCAATCGGGCGATGGCTTATATGAAGCGCAAATGGGAGGGAGACCTCTACGCGGCTCTTAGAGACTGTTATACTGCACTTAGTGTCGACGTTGAGTACCTAAAGGCTCACTACAGACTCGTTCACTGTTTCTATGATCTTCAGTGGTTTAGAGAGGCCTTCGAATGCTTTCAATCGTTTAAAACGAGATTTCCTGAACAGTCGACTACCGATTCGTGTAATTCTCTCAATAGAGACATTCAAAAAGCTCTTAATTCCAAATCTGATAAAAGCAATCATTCGCGCCCTAACACCACATCCACTGACCCTCTCATCAATCTGTCTGTCGGTGAGTGCACTGGCATTCAGTATAATATGACGAATGCAGTGAACAATCAGGAGAAGGAATGGAGATCTCAATCATTCGACTATAAGTCCCGGTTTTGTGGTCATTGCAATACAACTACTGACATAAAAGAGGCCAATTTTTTCGGAAGGTTTGTTCCATTGAGTCATTGCATTACAATCATTTGATACTAAACTTACATTTTGATGACCTCTTGACCCACAGTCACGGCCAGTATATAATGGCCGGTTCAGACGACGGCAGCTTTTTTGTGTGGGACAGACAGACCACTAATATTGTGCGAGTTATGAGAGGCGATGAATCAATTGTCAACTGTTTGCAACCACATCCCAGTTCCTGCCTATTGGCCACGAGTGGCATCGATCAAGTGGTTAGGCTTTGGAGTCCGCGACCAGAGGTGAGTGTCATTCGATTTATGGCCTGATTTACAATCGAATTAATTGATTGATTGGTTGTAAAGGACGGGCAGAAAGACGAGAGAGAAATAGAGAACTCGGAAGACGCGGCCACTGCTAACCAAAAGCGTATGAATACCGACCCCTTAGAGGTAATGTTAGCGAATATGGGATATCGTGTGCCTAATGTGTTGGACTCGGAGGACGACGAGTCAGATCACGTCGGACTTCAGTGCAGAACTAGTTAATAGAGTTCAGGAAAACTAAAGTTTGATTTAATTCTCGATATTTTCTAATTTTAATGCAAAAAACTAATCAATATTTTCTGTTTTTGTTTTGTTCTAATTTTTAATTTTATTTTCATATATAATATATTATTAAAAGAATAAATATTTTAGTTAAATGAATTAAATTGAACTATAATTAAGCGAATATTTAGTCCTATTATTGCATTTGTTCTTAAATTTGAAAGAAAATTAAATTTAATATTAACCTCAAATTCAAGCTTCGGTTGTGTTGTATATAAAGACAAATTGAAAATAATTATAGAATATTCTGTGAAATAAACATTAATATTATATAAAACAAATAAAATATTAGATTTTCTTAACAAAACAAAACTGTAGTTAAACTTAAAAATTATTTCGAAAAAACATATTTAACATTAGGTCCGGAAATGTCTTCGGAATCGGATTCGAACGAAACGGTAAGTATAACGAAGAGTGGAATCGATTTATAATAATTGGAAATAATATCTCTCATCGTCTGCTTCTTGCGCTTCAAGTGGTGCGGAAAGAGTTCGGGCAAATAGAATGACTTCGTTTCGTCCATAACCATCATTGTGCAGACAGAGCCCGACCGCACCTGCAATTCGTTCAGAACCTCCTCCAGAGTCGACATATTATCCGATTCTTCGATCAGCCAATGATCCCATTCAGTGAAATGACACCAATTCGAGAGTTTAGTCTTCAATGGTTTGGCCGGACATGAGATCACATTCGCTTCCAAATCAAACAAATTGTGAAAATGATTTGTATTTTTAAACATTTCTTCGTCACTCAAATCGTATTTTCCATTCAATTTAAGTAATTTTATTAATTCAATCAAAACCTAAATTAGAAATTAATTAATAAACTGACAATAAATGCAAAATTTGTTTAAATTTCGGTTAAATAGTCAACAAACCATCGCTGAAACAGTAGAAAGAGTGGAACCAAAACAATAAATAATTTTGTTATAAATCCTATTAATCTCGGAAAGCGATATATTTTCAATGCCATACATAACTGCCCGTAAATTCTGCATTTGAGCCAAACTTTAAATTTTCAAAACTTGTAAACAATATTGAAGTAAACTTACGGCTAAAGCATAAATCAGCTTCAATTGGGTTTGGTCTTCCTTTGAATAGGTCTGACGCTTCAAATTGTCGTTTTGTTCACTCATATTATATTCGAATTCGTCTCTATTTTGTATCACCAATGGATCTGTTATTATCTGTTTGTCTTGTTTTGGCACAAATACGGGAATAGACAAAGAGTTTATGGCAACAGAAATGTCTGAATCTTCGGGTATATCAATGTTATTAACATTTGCAATGAGTTGACCGCAACTAATAATAAAAGTTTTGTGTAAATCAAGATTTAAATCAAATACAATCGGTTTCGGTCGTCGTTTATCGGCCCAAAACTCTTCTCCACTTTCGTCCTTATAATCCAAAGGTATACTAAACAACAATTGGTTTGCCTTTTGATTAAACCATTTCTCAAACATAAAACGCGATATTTGCAAACATTCGATCCAATCTTTCGCTAATTTCGGCTTTTTATTAAACCAATTGTCGAACTAAATAAAAAACAAAAATATCACTAAATAAAAGACAAACAATTAATTTGTAAACCAATAAAAAATAAGCCAAACCTTGTTTTTAGACCAATCGACGCAATGTTCAATAATTTGTGGAAATGACTTGAGAACACAGAGAGGATATTCCGGATCAGATGCATCCGAATAAGAAAAATAAGATTCAGTAAAATGTGGAACAATTGGCTGAATGTGAAACAACTGTCCGTCGACTCCGACGTCAATCAATGGAATGCAATGGTTTAGACAGACTTTGTTTAGAAATCTTTTGGTTTCGATATTGTCGACTGCACTCACAATAGCACCGGTATTATGACTAAGCGCTTCGAAGAAGTAGTTATTCGCCTGTTGGGCTCTCGCGCAATAGGTCTCTACATTAATCTGTTGGTCATAACTAACAACAAACTGTTTGACGACTTCGCACTTCTTCAGTCCGATATCACTACTACTGAATAGATTATGTCTTAAATTATATTTATGAACCAAATCACTATCGATTAGAATCAGATTTTTAGCTCCAGTTCTAACTAACTGTTTAACAATAGAAAAGCCTAAACAACCCAAACCTATCACAACAATCGGTCGATTCGTTTCCCACTTATACTCAATTATTTGCGAATCTATTTCATAAGAAAATAATTGTTTTGTTTGTTGACTCGAATCCATAAGTTGTCCGCAAATAAAACCGGAGATAATCGACTCAAGAGGACTAAAACTCTGCAAATCATCGCTCAATTGATTGGATTTATGCAAAATATCTCCAAATTGACTCAAATAGTGTTCAAACGTTAAGTGTCCGAAGTTTGGCCCAAAATCAATAAATAAATAAACAAACGATTGACTCAAGTCTGCAAATATCAACTGCAATAACCAAAAACAATTGGAATCAGTTTTGAACTAAACTCTTAACAAAACTTACTTTTAATCGATTGTTCGTTTCATTTGTCCGCACTTTTCGATTCAACTCTTTGATGGATCCGATCGAAGCGCCGATTATTACAATCGATTCAATTTGAATCAGTTCTTCATCTGTTGGCAAAACTTGTGAATCAATTTGTGGACAACTCTTCCAAATAAGTCTTCTCTCAATCTATCAATAAAATTGATTTTTTAAGTGTTATTAAAAAAGCAGTTTTTAGCCAAACTTAGACTTAGACTTAGACTTACATCAAATTGAATGTCAATTAAATTTGATTTGATTTGTTCGACCACTTTATCACAGTTTCGATTAATTACTAATATTTTATTATTTTTTGTTTCCATAATATATGCGTTTCTCGATATTAATTACGTTATATTTAACCACATTTTAAATATTAAACTAAATTATTTCAAATAAATTATTTTGAAATGTAAACAAATCTTAAAATTTTCTAACTTGGTTATTCATTAACAACGCCACATAAATAACTAAAAAATACAAAATTTAACTAGGTAAAAAGAACAATAAAATATATGATACTTAATCGATGCATAATATGATATAAGATAAAGTATAAAAATCATCAATATGTTTTAATATTTTTAAATTAACTATTAATACCAATTAATCAGATATTATACTAAAAAAAATAAAATTTATTTAATAAACTTTGAAATAAATAGATTTTTAAAACAATGTTTAAATATAATATTGAATATAATATATAATATATAATATGATATTATCTAATTAAAACTAATTTGTAATTTTTTTTAAATGATGAATCAACTACCGTTCCTCTCATATATTTAAATAAAATATTTTACATTAAAATATTCCACATTAGAATATTCAACATTAGAATATTCGACATTAGAATATTCGACATTAGAATATTCGACATTAGAATATTCAACATTAGAATATTCGACATTAGAATATTCGACATTAGAATATTCGACATTAAAATATTCAACATTAGAATATTCGACATTAGAATATTCGACATTAGAATATCCGACATTAGAATATTCGACATTAGAATATTCGACATTAGAATATTCGACATTAGAATATTCGACATTAGAATATTCG
>JAQFXP010004546.1:0-10505 GCA_034693685.1 Belba bartosi
TTTGTTCTCTCTCTCCTGCTCTCTCTCTCTCTCTCTCTCTCCTGCTATCTCTTTTGTTCTCTCTCTCCTGCTCTCTCTCTCTCTCTCTCTCACTCTCTCTCTCTCTCTCTCTCTCCTGCTATCTCTTTTGTTCTCTTTCTCCTGTTCTCTCTCTCCTGCTCTCTCTCTCTTCCCACTCGTCCTTTGCTTAAACAATTGTTTATATGTCGAAATCAAAAGATGTTTTTATATCATCAACTAAAGACTATTTAAACTTTTAATCTATTATATATAAAAAGTTATTTCCCAAAACGTTGTCTTGTTCACTGACCAAAATAAATAGATAATAAACTTTTCCGATTTTAATATGTTAAGTGTTTGGTTAAGTTTATCAACATGTATAAATGTTATAACACGTATACAAATTTTTGTATAAGTCTTAAATTTTTCTATTATTGCTTATGAACAAAGAGCATATTAATATGATTGTTTTTGGTCCAAATTAACAATATCTTTTCAATTAATCTTTTTCCTGGTACAATCTTAACAAAATCAGACTTTAACTTAATAATTATATAATTAACCTTGCTATGTTCAAACTCAAAATAAATATAAATTACGATATGTAAAAATGAGTTAAATATATTTAAAAGTTTTTATTTTCTGCTTCGAACCAATAATTAAATTCTCTGCTTATAAAATATTATTAAATCAATAAAGTTAATTTATAAACTATCCAGCTATTTAATTGGCGGCAAAAACTGTGACGAACCGACACAAATTAAGGAAGGCGAACGAAAACTATTTGCAAGAGGACAAACGTTTGTACAAATTAGCATGCTAAACAAAAAAATTTAATATTAATTGTTTAAATAACAGGTTTATTGCCGTTCAAGAAGACTGCATAAAAAATGCAGATAAAAAGGATGAAGACTATAAAAAGCGACTTATTAAAAAATTAAGGAAGAGATTAGATTACGCGAAGAAAAAGTATCAAGATCACAAGAAAAAGTTAAAAAACAACTCGAAATTTAAGTCTAAATATAACTCGAAATATAAGTCTAAAACAAAAATCAAATACATTCGGGTGCCAATTGCTATACCTATCAATAAGAAAGTGGCTAAATTAAATGAACATGTTTATCAAGATAAATATCTTCAAATATTATTGCCACCATTGTCTGACAAGTTAGTTCAAATTAAATATCATCAGGATGAAACTTTAATGCCAGAGCCGGAACCCCCAAAACCTCAGTCGGAACATTCAGAGCCAGAGCCGGAACATCCCATACCTGAACCGGAACATCAAATGCCGCAAGGTGAATACCATTCATCGGAGTATTATTCAAATAGTAATTCAGAACCAAATGATCATGATGACAAAATAGATCATCTCCTAGATCATAAACACGACCATTTAAAAAATATGCATGATCATGAACATAATACACAACAAATAGTTCCTAATAGTCTAGATTATGAGCATGCTCGACCAATTAATTTAGATCAAGATTATCATTACCAAGAACACTCAGATAATTATCATGGTAATTCAGAATCAGATAGTTATAGACCAGATATATCCGAACAATCAGATATTGACAATAATATTATAGAGCCATCAAATCAAGATAAATATAAACATGTTAAATCTAATACGTATACATATGAAAGCAATGTTAAACATTCGAATTATGAATAAATTTAAAAAAATAAAATTTAAAAAATAAATTTAAATAGTTTAATTTTTAAACTAACATGCAAGACAGATACCTAAATTTTTTTTAAATTGTATAAAAGCTTTAAATTGTCTAAATATTATGATTAAAAAAAGCCTAAATAAAAAATATTGAAAAAATAATTTAACAAACAAAATTAAATTAAATTTATTAATTAATTCAAAAGTTTTATATAATTATCCAAATGTATTTTTATACTGTAAATGTTTTAAATATTGCATGTTAGAGTCTTAAAAAACTTTGAATTTCAAAATCTTGGTTTCGTACTCCAGCTTAAACCAGTTTTTTATGTTTTAAAAATAAATTACACATGTTACTAAAATAATTTATGTATTTATATCGGCAAATGTGTACAAAAATAGCAAAATATAATTACATTTATTTTTACTTTTATGCAGACTATACTGGATTTTATTACATAGGACTGTAAGTTATTTTTGATTGTCATAAACAATACACGTTTTGAAGTCCGACTTATGTCAAAAACAAATCATTTCAGCCACTAATCAGCTCTTAATTAAAATTTAATTCAATTTATTTAATCAATAAATTAATTTAAAACCGAAAACCATAGTTTGAAAACTGAAAATTAAACAAAACTCTATTTGAATTATATTGTCGTAATTATTATAATAATATTCATAAGAGCCAACTGTTTTGCTATCCGTTATTGTCTTTCGTAACTGAAAAAGAATTTTTTTTAACTCTATATAATAATCAATATTTTATTTATATTAAATTACATTTAAATTAAGAATAGTTTAATATATATAAATATTTATATTTATTTTTAATATAATTTCTTATGAATAAATTTTGTCCTTTTATTAAAGTTTTTAATTTGAAAATAATATAATATAAAAACTGTAATATAATATAAAATTATATTTAATAGAAAATGCAGTAAAAATATAAATTTTGAAACCAATCAAAAACTGTTATTTAAAATAAATAAAATTTTTGTTATTGTATAGAATTTCAAAAGACTTTTACAGTTAGAAAAGTCATTAGCAACAACGCTATGAAATAAACTCCAGTATAGTCTACTTAAGAGTAAAAACAAATGTAATTATTATTTTCTATTCCTGTACGCATTTAAAGCCGAGTGCGATTTGAGGCAAGTTCTCAGTGTTGCCTCGCGCTATGTTTTTGCTATTTAACGGCAATTATATTATATTTTTTACTATAATAAAAAGGTCTAAATGTTAAATATGTATTTTATTTATATTGATGTTTAAATTATTAAAAATTATTTAATTATAGGTTTAATCATTCATTAATTACAAAGTTTTAAGAATAAATTTTTACTCTTTTGGAGACAAACTTTTTTGCAATTTTTAACTTTTAATTGTTTTATGAATCTGTTGTATAAATAAAATACATATTTAACATTTAAATCTTTTTATTATAGTAAAAAATATAATATAATTGCCGATAAATAGCAAAAACATAGCGCGAGGCAACACTGAGAACTTGCCTCAAATCGCACACTTGAATAATTATATTATATTTGAATTTGTTTTAGTAAAAATAAACATAAAATGCAGCAAACTGCTTTAAACATATTTACTGCAATTATGAGCATGATATTTTAAAAGCACGTTCGAAAATTAAAGCTAGAAAATAATTAATAAATTTTGAATTTTTTTAACCATTTAGTGAGGCATAGTTTAATTCAAGGACTGTGAAGGAGGGTCAGGCAAAAATCCCCCTAATTTTAAAATTTTGGATTTATTGCCCCTTCCCCTATCATTTGATTCGCAAAAAGGTACCCCTAAACTTTTTACCGGCCGCCGGCAAATTTTTTGGTTTTTTTTTGTCCAAAATTAAGAAATTTTTTTAAATGGTTTTTAAATCCGGATTAAATTCAGTTAACTTAACTAAATTTAGTTTAAATTTATTTAAATTAGGTAAAATTTCATCATAAATATATAGGTTTTTTGAGCGTTTTTGAAAAAATCCCCTCACTGATTTGTATTATTTTTCTTGATACAGTTTTCAAGTTTTTTAGTAATCTTGCTATTTTAATATTAATATAGCATGTTAAAAACAAATGTTAAATGTTTATTTTTATTTGATTTTAAAATTAATTCAAAAAATTAATTTTTATAAATTGAAAATTAATTTTAAAAAACTTGCCTTTTAAAATTTTTAGTTAGTATTTGCTTGGATAATTAAAGAGCAAATTTTTTACGTTTAACAAATTACAGTTTGATTTGAACTTTCTGATTAAAAAAAGTAATCTAACTTGTATTACATCAATTGATAAATTGATCTTTTTAAAAAACAACTAAATAAAAAACTTAACATGATTAATTAATTTAATGTTATATAACAAAAAGGAGTTTTATAACAATAATTAGTTTATTATATCTATTATTTAGTTTAGTTGACATACAGTAGAAAAACTGTATAATTATTATAAATTACACGTAAAATAAAATTAATTGTAATTAATGACAGTTTTTGATATAAAAATTTTAGTGCTTTTCATAGACTTGTATTTTAGTGATAAGAAAAAAATCATAAATAATAAAGTTTTCAATTAATATAAGAATAAAATTTTCAATTTATAAATAACTCGTTTTTGCGTAAATATTAGTATTTTTTCTCTCAATTAAGTTATAATTAGTTTTGAAATTTGACCAAAAACTGTAAAAATAGTTAAATATAGTATTTTATGTATGAAATCGTTTATTTAACTTAACTCAAGCGTAAATTTTTAGATAAGATAAAATTTCAAACAAGTCTAAATTTGGAATGAACAATGGATTTATTTTTATGTAATTTATTATTTTAATTATTTTAATTTTGTTTTCTCTACATATCATGTATTTCCTAAAACTGTATTAAAAAATAAAAAACAAAAAAATAAAAAACTAAAAATATTTTCACACAAATTGCAAAGACTGTATATGCGAATAAGTGAATAAAATTTGGCATTCGAATCTTTCATGTTAGTTTTAAAGACGAAATTGACAGTTGTTTAGAAATGATTTGTAAATTAAACATTTATGTAAATATGAAAGTGAGAATGTTTAATTTGTTGATTATATTATTGTATATTTTAAATATTAATGTAGCTAATAGTGTGGCTTCAGGTAAATTATTGTTTGGGTTTGAGCAAGCTGATATTGTTATTGCTAATTGTTGTTTTAAGTAAGTTTTGTATTGTTTGTTCTTGCTAGATTCAATGGGATCGCTAAGATTATTTATTAAAACCGGTGGACACAAACATCGCGAAAATGATATGTAAGTTAAGTTCAAATTATATTTTTATTGTTTTTAACAATGTTTGCATTAATAATTTAATTTTATATTTTAAATTTATCTATTTAATAATAAAACATTAGTTTTAATATTAGTTAAACTTATTAATTAGTATAAATTAACTTTTTATAATTAATTAAATTTTAAAAATAATAATTTTCTAATTTAAATTGCCTATTTGATATTTATCAACAAGGTAATTTATTTAAAGTTTAAAAATATGTCAAAAACAATTAATTTAGTTACAGTCAACTATGGGTTTAAGACTTCATGAGTTCTGTCCTTCTCTGAAAATTATCCCTCATTTTTCAATTCCAACTCCAATAGAACTCAATGTAAATTATACCTCAATTGTATTTCTCTCTGGATTTTATTCCTAAATTTTCGGTTCCGACCCCAGGTCTGAAACCCATAGTTGACTGTATTATAAAAATTTGAAAATATATATATTTTACAATAATTAAAAATTTAAAAATTATTTAGATTTTTTGCTTATAATTTTTTATTTTGAAATTATAAAATAAAAATAAAATTGTTAAATATTTAAAAGTAAAATTTTAACTAGAATACTAATTGGCGGCAAAGGTTGTAAAAATCCAACAATTGTTAAGAAAGGCAAACATAACGCGTTTTCAAGGGGAAAGACGTATGTGCTTTAAATTAAACTAATCAAAATTCATATAATGTTTATAATAATTACTAAAAAATAATAAAATATAGATTAATTGCATTGCAAGAAGATTGCATAGACAACACAAAAAGTGAACAAGAGCATATAAACAAACATGACAATCAGCAAAATAACCAAGAACACAACAATTATCAAGAGAACGTAAATCAACCAGAAAACCAGGAAGAGCAACAAATTAATGAAGATTACATACGATTACCAATACCAGTCCCATATATCAAACATATTTATTTGCCACCTAAACTCATTACAAGCAATGACGTGCAACAATATATGACGCACCCAGTTGAAGATTTGATCATGCAACACAAACTTTCAATGCAGTCGTTAGATTACTCACATGCTCCATTGCCGGTACATTCGACACCAACACCGAATAAACCTTATTTTGGAATGCCAAAATATCAAGGTGATGTACCAAAGTATCAAAGCGATGAACCAAAGTATCAACATGATATATCAAATTATCAAGGTGATGTAACAAATTATCAAGGTGTTGCACCGAATTATCAAAGTGGTGCACCAAATTATCAAGGTGATGTAACAAATTATCAAGGTGTTGCACCGAATTATCAAGGTGGTGCACCAAATTATCAAGGTGACATAACAAATTATCAAGGTGATGTACAAAATTATCAAGGTGCAGCACCGAATTATCAAGATACTGCACCGATTTATCAAGGTGATGTATCAAATTATCAAGGTACTGCACCGACTTATCAAGGTGATGTATCAAATTATCAAGGTACAGCACCGAGTTATCAAGGTGATGTATCAAATTATCAAACTCAAACAATGCCAAAGCAAATATATAGAAATTGCAATATGCAATTGCAACATCAAAATCTGCATGATGATAAATATTTGCAAACTAACTGTCCGTTGGAAATCACTTATCAACATAATTTAAATGACATTCATTTAAATTATAAATAAAATATTTTTATATTAAAAATTTTTTTTATTTATATATATATATAATGTGAATGTCTCATTTTGTTTTTTATTATAAAGTTTTTATATTTATTTTTAAAATAATTTTTTGCTTGTCTATTTTAAATACTCATAAATATTTGTACAAAAAATATAATTAAATTTAATTAATAAACATTTTATTTGTTTTAAATTATATATTAATTTATTAATTATAATATTTAGATTTTAGTATCTAGATAAAATCTGTAAAAATTATAATGAAAAACATAAACAATATAAAATTTTAAAAATAATGTTTATGTTAAAATAGTAAATTTTATTTATAATAAATAATATAAATCTAATTGTACAATTTTTATAATAAATATAATTACAGTAATACCTTTATAATTTCACAGTTATGTAAAATTAAGGGTGTAAAAATAGAAATGTATTTTAAATTATTGTTTTATTAAAAATAATTAAAAATACAATTATTTTTTATAAAAATAATCTAAAATGAAAATTTAAACTTCGAATTAACATATATATATAATGTTTAACTAATATTTAAATTTAATTTTTGCACACAATTAATTTGATCAAAAAAGTTAACACAGAGTTAAGTTGCATAAAGTATATTAAACGAGAATATTAAAGAAATTTATTCATATTTTTGCAATTCACTATTTTAGCAATTATTAATAAAGTGTGTCTTTTCTTGATTTCAATAATTTTTGTCAATTTACACAAAATTAAAATCAAAATAATGGCAAATAATTGTAAAAAAATGTGAAAATAGAGAAACAAATCAGTGAAACGGGTTGATTAAATGTGTGTGAAAGTGAAAATATATAATTGTGAATTTAACTCTATACTTTAGCATAGGTCCCACGATGGGGTTGTAATTATATGTGAAATTAAGCAGTGTGAATTTAGAAAGGTTTTACTGTATTAATAAATAATTTACTTAATATAAGCTTTTAAACAATTAATTAAATAACAAAATTAGAAAATTGTAACAAATATAGCTCTAATCGGCAAATATTACTCCGAACACAATCTGACGGCACATAACCTGATTGTTGGCATTCCCGGCGCCGGAGATAATGTGCTTTTCTCTCAACTCATAACTGCCGACAATCGGCCGATGCGTTGGAGAGAGTGTTTGGTCTCATATCCGCACAAAGAGGCCAAACACGTAAACAGAGCTATCATTTAAAGCATTGCTATCTTAAAAAAAATTATAATTTAAAAAATTGCCAACTTATCATTAATTTACAGGTTAAACTACATTAACCTAACATTATCATAATTAATTACAGTTTTGTAGTCATGTGAACACATATTAATATTTAATATAAAAAACTGTAAGAATTTTATATATTGAACGTAAAGTTGTATCAAAAAACAAAATATATTTTAAATAAATTAATTTTCGAATAAATTTAAAATTAAGCTAAAACGAACAGTTTTACAATTTGCTCTTGCTGATACCTGTTACCTGTGCAAGACGTTCCGCTCAAGAGATATCTGATAATTAATAAGATCTCATTCGAGAGTCACTCTATGCTCATAAAGTAAATCATTTGTGGATCTAAACGCCAAACACTAATAATACCATAAAATTGTGTTCAAAGTAAGCAATTCTTACAGTTTTTATATTAACATTTAATTGTTAAAAAAATAAATAAAATTTTAAATTAACAGCAATTACATTTAAAATGTCTTTCCTGTTTTATATTAAAGTTTAAATGAGAGTCATCTAAATTATATATTTCAGATTAGCAAGTTTATTTAGAGTTAATTTGATTTTTTATAATGATCAATTATACTATTTTAATTTTATAGCATTAAGAATAAATATATTTTTAAATGTTATATTTTCACTGCAGACACTGTATATTATATATGTTTAATACGTTATTATATTTAAATGTTGTGAGATTTAAACTAAATAAAATAAACAAAATGTGAATATTTTTGCATTTAATTTAAATTTTTTAAATATTTGTAAACTTGGTATACGTAAATGTTAGTCTATATTTAATTAACAATACATTGTTATATACCTTAATATTATAATAAGTTAATATTATATTATAATATATGTAAATATATTTTTTTAAACTTTTATTTCTGCTCTAAATATAAATACAAACTTATTTTATACAAATTTCTAATTAAAAATTACATTTTTAACATGAACAATATTTATGTTGCTAAAAATAAATTATATATATATATAATCCTAATTAGGATAATATTTTTAAATTATAATAAAACAAAAATCAAAATTAAAAAACAGTAAAAATTTAATTTATTTATTATATATATATTTTATAATTATGTTAATATTTAAACAAAAAATATTAATTTAATATTAATTAATTAGATTAGTGAATAAAATTAACATTTTAACCATCTAAAATTTGGAATAAAATAAACAAATTGAATAAATAAATTACATGACTAAACAATATCAATCAACATGTAATTATCATGTCATAACTAATTAAAAATTGTTACTTGTCTTAGAAAAAATATCTATTTGCCAATAAATTTAGCAAGCTGTCAAAGATAAAAAAAATAAATTAATATAAATTAATTTTAACAGATCTAATTAATTATCTATAATAACAATCTAATTAAGTTAAAAGCAAAGAGTTAAAAATTTAATAAGCGTATATATTCTGACATCAACTAATTAAATCAATTATTCATTGATAAGTATATTTTTCTTTTTTTATTCAATATAAATAATTTCCTAAATTTAAAGCAAAAAAAAAAGTTCATAATTAATGCAATATAAAGAGATAAGAAATAATTGTATAAATTTATATAAAACTGTCTAAGCCTATTTATCATTATTATTTTTTTCTCAGACTAAACATTAAAATTTATTCACTTCTAAAGCTAAAACCAAAATAAAAAGTTTGATTTTATTTACTAAAATTTTATTATATTGAAATGTTGAGATAAATTGTCTAATATAGTTTAATATGACAATGAGAATTACTTTTATTATTTGGTTATTAGTTTTATTTAATTTTGATTCGTATGCATCACAAGATGTGTCATCCGGTGAAGGTATGTTATAGTTTGTTATTTTATTTTAAAAGTTAATTTTTTATGTATATTTTAAAATTTATCATGTTTAAAATTTATTATTTATTAAATATAAAGCAAAATAAAAATAAAGTTTTCTATATAAATATTTATAGCAGTTTTGCAAGTTTTATCATTATTAGTAACTTTTAAACTTTAATATGATTATTTTTATTATGTTTTATTTTGTATTTTTGTTTTTGATTTGTCTTATTATCCGTTTTAATAATAAATATTACTTGCTTGTTAGGATTAAAAATACTAATTAGAGGCGGCGAGCATAGACATCGTGATAATGATGTGTAAGTTTAAAAATATAAATTGACAAGTTAATTAGATGATTAACAAGTAGGTTTTATTTGTAACAAATTAGCAAATTAATATCAAATTAAAATTATTAACAATAAATTTTAAAAGTTTTAATTAGTAATAAAAATTTTATCAAGTTTTCAACAATTTATTTCATATTTGCGCAAATTTCATCTAAATAAAATGTCAATTAGTGTTAATGACTTAATTTGTCAATGCAACTTGTTAATAAACTAAAAGCTTTAGAGAACTAATAATATATATTTACACCAAAGTTACTTAATTGGTGGTAACGGATGTCAAAATCCTACGCTAGTTAAACAAGGTGAAAGACAGCTCTTTGCTAGAGGACAGACGTATGTATTGATATTTCCAATGTTAACATTTTAAAAATAACATTAATCCGAAAATAATTATCAGCATTATAGCCGTACAAGAGGATTGTAACCTATCAACAAGCTACAATGAAAATAGACGTTTTAATAACAAAAGAC
>JAQFXP010004547.1:0-10503 GCA_034693685.1 Belba bartosi
AGGTGTCTTTTGATGAGATCTATAATACTCGAATAATTAATCCCGCCGGAAAAATATGGTTAAACCTCCTTTAAAAAAAGCAAAAAATATTTTATAAAATAATGTATTTATAAAAATTAGAAAATATTATATTAGAAAAGCATTCAATTGGAAGAATGGCCACAATTTTCGCACTTTATTACAGAAATGAAAGTTTGATTTTGAAGAAAAATTGAATTTTTAGATTAGAATTTCCGAAACACTTATAAACATTTAGATTTTTTTGGGTAAATGATTGCTTTAGTCATTCGTTTGAATTAATTCGAAATATTCAGTCGACTGTAAATAATTTCAAGTTTTATATAAAATCCTAACTTTTTATTTGATTTTTTACGAATATTCTGCAAAGGATTGCAACAAATTTTCGAAAATTTTTAAATTAAAGGCTTAAATATTTGACAAAATTTAGCCAAAATATCAATTCTCAAAAGACTTTTTTGTTTCCAATTTAATAAATTAAAAAAACCAAATAATTAGAAAATAACGTAAAGTTATTGCACTGTAATTAAATCTAGTCTTAAAGTGATTAACAAAATAATTGATAAATAAATTTTAAGTAAAAGCAGTTATTTTCTCATTATTTTGCTTTACTTTAAATAAAATTAATTCAAATGAAGGCATAAAACAAAAACAATGAAAAGGTATAATAAAACTATATTTGAAAACAAATTTGAATTTTGATAATTAAATACCGAAACCCGAAAGGAAAGCCTAAACCGAAACACTCCCGTCTCTGAACTTAGATTTGCCGATCAGTGCATTGACCAGAACTGGTCGACCGGAACGAGTCAACAGCTTTGCCTCTTCGAGAGTCTTCTTAATCTGATCCCTGTGCTCGGCGTCCAAAACAAAGCCCTTAGCGCCCAGGCCTTCAACTGCATTATGGTATTCAGTATAACTCAGATTACAGGCGACATCTGAGCCAAGCATCGGCTTCTGTTCCCGAGCTATTTGCGTCCAACAGGCGTCGTTGCCGACCACTGCCAGCACAGGTAGCTATTGATTAAAAGAGAAATTAAATCACTATTTATTAGCTCTTCTTAAGTAAACAGCAAATGATTGCGAAAATCAAACATAAATTTGAAACTAAACTCCAATACAAAGAGCGCTTTCGCTTTTATATCTAGTTATCAAATATTTATCAAATATATAATATGAAACAAATTATCGATTGCATGACTGCATTGCCTTTATAGGACTCACACTTAATAACACTATAAATTCGACTTTCAATTCAACAGTTTTATTGTCGGAACAAATAAAACAAAACATTAGCGATAATACCGAAAATAATGCTTAACCTAACCTAACCTAAAGCTAAATAATGTCGAAGAAAAGCTATTAAAACAATAGATTTTGTCGGAAATTTGAAACGATTTTAATTCAAATTAACATCAAATTCTAATTATTGTGAAATTCAAATCAGCAGTAATTGTCAGATATTAATAAATCATTTGCTATTCAATGCTGTCTTCAGTAATAATTCATAACTTAAAAAGTACTCAATATTTAATCTATTTATATATTTAATTCTTTATATATTCTTTAATTTATTCTTTATGTATGCAATGATCACTAATTATATTCAAAAGATAATTATATAAACATATTATTCGTTTTCGCAAAACAAACATTTTTTCGGTTCAGAAACTGTATATAAAAAACAAAACTAAAAAACCATTTATTTTATAAGTACTAACAATACCTATAATCTATCAAAAAATGTTTTACATTTGGATAAACCGAATGACAAAAGCAAAAAACAATTCAATGGGAATATCATTCAAGGATTCTCAGAGAATATTCTCTTCATTTGATTCTCATTTCGAGTATACAATCATTCGAATGAATAATAGATATGTTTTTGTTGAAAAAAAACACGATTTCTATTAATGATGTTTTTATTGAATTTTCGGAAATTATTTCCGAAACAGTGAATACCATCAAAGAAATTGTCTCAACAATGAAAACGTTTATAACTTTTGAGGACAACACCGAGAGATAAGCCCATCATAATTGGACTAATGCATTGAGTAAAGTGCAATCACTCGGGAATTGCGAACAAACAACTAAACGCTAACATTAGAGCTTTTATTTGTATTTCTAATTTTTAAAATTAGGAAAAATACGAATTTTGTGCTAATATTTTAACAAAATAAAAACAACAATTCATTTCAACTATACATTCAATTTTATGACTATATTATTGCTAAACTAGTGTAAAAGTACGACATTAGAAGCCTTTCACTCATACTAGCATTAAAAATAATATTAACAAGTTTATTAATAATAAATTACAAAGTAAGAGCTGCAAAAAGGGTGGGCATAGCCAAAGTACACTACTGGGAAATTTTCCAAATACATGCAAAATGATTTTAACCCAAAAAATTGTAATTTATTGCTCTACATATTTTGTAAACAAAACATGTTTATGTATATCAAATAGTAACTAATACAGTCAACCCCGCTTAAGGACAAACCTGTTTAGTGGCAATGAATTTTCTAAGCACATTCTATATATTTATATGTATATGTATACAATGTTAAATTACCAGGATAAAAAACCGGCTAAAGGCAACGAATTATTTATGTACCAAAACGTTGTATTTATTCTGGTAATTTAACAGTGTATATTGTATATAAATAGACCTGGGAAATGTTTAAATTTTGCGCTCAAAAATTCAATTAAAGGTTGTACTAGGTGTAAGAACTCTGCTATATATTACAGTAGTTAAACTTGTCAATTCATAAAATTGATTACTATTTAAAAATTTTTAAACTTTAACAATGAAAATCGCTATATGTTTCAAATTTCAAAATATTAGTTAATTACTTTTACTATTTAGTTAACATGCATAAAAGGAATATTTGCAATGTCCTATAAGTCTTAAAACACTGCAGATACACTGTTTATGTTTGTTTAAACACTTTTTAAACTCTAAAAAATATCACAACTAAGACTCTAACTAAACTTTACTAAATTAATGAATATGTAAACTTTTAATTGCTATTTATAAGACAAAGAGGTTTTGAATAAAATAATAGTTTCAAACAATTAGTCATAAGCAACTTGCAAGATTACAAAGAACGTCTGCATATACTGACTCGCGAGTCAGATTTTCCCAGGTCTATATATAAATGTATACATATACTGTATGTGCTGACAAAATCCATTGTCGCTAAGCGGGTTTAACTGTATTAGTTACTATTTGATAGATAATGTTCTGTTTACAAAGTGCCCTTATCCGGGGCTAACTGTATTTTATTATTTTGACTGGCTTATTTCGTGAAACATTTACTTTGCAAATTTGCGCATAAATAAACAAGCAATCTTGCTATAATTTGTAAATCTTATTAACAAGATATAATTGGTTGGCTGTTCGGCTAATACATTATTGTACCTAAACCTTACTCTTGAATGTTATTATAAATTTATTTGTGTTTTAAACTATTTTTGATATTCGAATCGAAACTGAGAAAAGTGCTGATATTATGCCTCAATTAGTGTTAGTAATGATTGACATTAATTGAAGCCAACCTGACATCACATCGAAACCTACTATTATAGCAACATATAGTCTATTCGGTATAAGAAGGCATTGTATTAAAGTAAAAGTCCAATACATTCCACATTCAATAAAATCTGTATTTGTTTTGCTTAGAGTCAAGAAATAGAGGGCTTAACACAAATTCCACTATTGATTATATGCCATACCTTCAACTTCACTACACTTTTCATTAAACATATAATGTCTTTATATTCTACAGAGGAATCGAATGTTTGGTTAACAGAATTTCAGGATTTAATCAACGCTTCACTCAAACACTATTCGCATAAAAGTAAAAAACGCAAATAAATTATTTCGGATATACTGTAAATAATTGAATTTCAAACTCAATTTCAAAGATTGAAACTAAAAAACAAAAACCAAAGTATATATTGAACTCACTTTATGTCTGACAAAAGAGTCGAATTCGATCAATGAGTATCCGAGTGAACCGTCGCCGAAGATGATCACTACATCTGAGTCGGGTTTGGCCAGTTTGGCACCCAATGCAAAGCCTGCGCCGACGCCAAGTGTGCCGAACGCTCCCGGATCTAACCAACGGAGAGGACCGCGCGGGCGCAGTATATAGGCGGCCGAACCAACGAAGTCTCCGCCGTCGGCAACAATTATGGTGTTCTCATCCATAGTGTCCTCCAAATCATGCAAAACCTAAAACATTAAACTATTTATAAATTCAATTATATTTTAAACAAACAAATACTGCAATACTTTTAAAGGATTCAAATGCTCGTCAGGAATATTCTCTGCCATTAGTCTCGCATTCTTTTCCTTTTCATCCTCTCTGCCCCTCAAAGTGCTGATCCACTCCGGATCCACTTTAAGGCCACTCATACTCTGCGCTAAATCCACGAAAAATTGTGCGGAATCTGCCTGTACTGCAAGCGCCGGATCCCAAAATAGTTTCGCGTTTTTATAGAGTTGTTCTTTACTTCGATTTATGGCAATTACTTTCGACTTCTTCGAGAAAGTTCGCCCGTAACCCAGTCTGAAGTCGGCCACTCCACCGCCCAGTATAACCACATCGGCCTCTCTCAGCGCATCACGTCTGGCCTGTTTCATGTTAATGGGCGAGCTCTTACCCAGGAGGCCTCTGGACATTCCGCCCAAGTATACAGGAATACCTAATGACTGCACGAATAACGGATGTCATGGAAAACATTTCAATTAATTTGATTTGAAATTGATTTTAATCGCAAAAAAGCGACAAAACAATCAAAACTAACTTCAATAGCAGTCCTCAGTTTGTCTGCACCGACCGGTGGTAACACTGATTGCGAACCCAAAATAATTAGCGGTTTCTTAGCTTTGGATAACATCTCTGCGGCCTTCGAGACATCAGTTTTTGCCGGAAATGTTATGTCGAGTGGCAGTGGATTTGTCTGCCATTCCTGATCAAAGGCACCGGCAAATAGGTTGTGCAAATAATTATTGAGATACCAATTGACTACTTTACTAATTATGCCTTTCCCGCCCGAACTCGACATAATTTCTTTTTTAATTATCTGAAACGGATACAACACATCGATTGGCAGTTCTACAAACACAGGTCCGGGAGTTCCGCTTTGGGCCACTTTGAACGCCTCTCGAAGTTTAGGAACTATATCACGAACTTTGGTGACAGAGATCGCCATTTTTGTGATCGGTTTGAAGAGTGAGCTAACGGTTCAACAAAATAACTGTTAATCGAATCAAACATTTATAAAAAAAACTGTTAATCACTTACAGCTGATCTATGTCTTGTAGAGCGCCCTTACCCTTGAGAAGTGTGGCGGCGGCTCCACCTATCAGAATAAGTGGAGATTCAGCCATTTGAGCGTTTTTGACGGCCGTAACAGTGTTGGTGACTCCGGGGCCGGCCGTCACCACTGCAACGCCTGGAATGCCTGATATTCTAGCCGAGGCGTCGGCAGCAAAAACGGCCGTCACTTCATGTCTGGTGTCGACCACTCGAATGCCTATTTTCTCTGAAGCTGTCAGTACGGGTGCGATGTGTCCGCCCGATAGAGTGAATATGTTTTCCACGCCATGTGATCGAAGCACTGACGCAACTAATTCGCCCCCGTGTCGCACACTCTTCTCATCTACCTGTGCCGCACAGTCATAATCAATTTTTCAATTAAAACAAATAAAAATTGAATTAGAAATTAAATTAAATCTATTTTATGACAAAAACAATCAAAAGATTTCATATAAATAAAAACTTAATAAATAATAATTAATAAATTAAAAATAAGCAATCAATTGGAAAGTAAAGAAAAATTAATCTCATTTAAGATTTCTAATCAAGAGTTAAAATATACAAATACATAGAAAATAGAAATAAGGAAAAAAAAGTTTACTTTTCCATTCATTGAAAACTTTTGCTTTCAAATTGTTTCAATCAGTTGCCAATTGATTGATTGTCTGAATGCAAATAGAGTTTTAGGTCAGTTATTCCGTTTCAAACAAAACTAGTCGTTAGAGCAAACCATGAATCACTCGAAACTAACAAATTACAAAAAAACCTATTTATTACATAATACAATGAGTCATTAAATGTTTGGCCGCAATACTTTTCGCCACAAATTCATCTCTACATTGGCGATCAAAATTTTAAAACTTTCACCCTGATATATTCTTATAACTTATAATTTATTAGCACATTTAATTTTTAAAATACATTTCAAACTATCTATTATCTATCTAAAATCATATTAATTAACTGCAATTATATTTATTTTTTAAAATCAAAACAATATAAACAAGAAAATAAAATAAAAGAGCATTGGCACTAATCCTTTGAGCAAAACATTTGGTATAACGAACCTTGATAATATTTTTGAAGCCTTTCTAATAATCACCCCGAAATTACCGGTTTGTAATAAATTGACTTAAAATCGAAAATAGAATAGTTTGCGAAACAACTTATTTTTGTTTGCAATTTATCAATCAATTTCTCATTGAATGTCAATTATTCAAACTTGTTGCAAAATTTTGTTTTTTTTCAGTTAATTATATTAATTTAAATAAAAAATATTGAATAAATTATCAAATTGTCAATAATGTTGCAATTTAACTTAATTTTTAAAAATTATTCAGCAACTTACTTTGATAACGTAACTAAGGCTATTTTGCAAAAAACTGACATAATATATTTTTTAATTTAATGAAATACAGTATTAACCCTTTGGGGACTTTAAGACTAAATTAGTATTTTTTTCTGTTAATTAGTATTTTTTCATTAAAACTTAATTTGACATTAATCCCACTAAAAGTAATTATATCCAACGCCTTATGAAACCACAAATATAAATTTATCCTGATCATATCAATCATGATTCCGAACGAGGGAGGATCAGCAGATTAATTTTTTCAAAAACATTCAAAACCCCCATTTAATTTTGACAAAATTTAACTTAATTTAACTAAATTTAAACAGGATTAGCACCAGTTTACGAAAACTTTTCTAATTTTGGCTAAATAATTTATAAATGTTGCCAGGTGCCTTCAAGAGTTTGCGGATTTTTTCGCGGACTAAATTCCAGGAGTAAATGGCAATTTTCAAAATTAGAGAAACTTTTTGCCTGATTCCCCCCTTATGAATCTAGGATTAAAATTTTAATTTAAGCGTTTGAAATTAACCAAGCACTTTATTTGTCAAAATTAATTTCGAAATTAATTTCAAATATAAATACAAACCCGATTAGATTTGCAAATTTCATATACTATAAATAAATTTTTTTAAATTTAAATTAATTTATACTTAATTAATATAAAAATAAATTAACCCAGTGCAAACTTTGCGTGCTAAAATATTAAGCTTGAAGAAATGTTTTTATCTTTTCTGGCCTTAAAAGATTAATACTTTGCAACATGCTCAATATAATACTAATAAGTCTAAATTAATTTGACATAATAGGTATTCATAGCAAAACAAAAATTATGCCTGCTCAATTTTGATTTTTAAACAAGATTAGCCAAGGCCGGCCGAATCGAGTTAAATAACAAAGATTTTTTCAACTGTTTTGCAATTTAATTTAATTTAACTAAATATCAAATATATAAATCAAAGTTAAGTAAAATTTAGTTAATTTAATTGGATTTATATTAAATTTAACAATTTAGAAAAAAAAAATCAAATTTAAATAATTAAAAAACACAAAAAACAAAATTTAAAAGTTAAGGCTTGACAAATTTTCAACCTTGAAAAAATAAGAGGAAAGCGTAAAATATTTTAGCCTAGTCCTAAATTTAATAAAATATTTTTATTGTATTTCTACAAACTCCATCTTATTAACAACATCTACATATTGTTCAAAATAATGCTTGTCATAGATTTTAAACTTGCTAATATTGTATATGAATTTAATACAATTATTAATTCAAAACAATTTCAATGCTACTCTAAGGGCATGTAAGAGCACTCTAACCACTTTATCTGATATATCAATATAGAAATGAATTTTCAACTGACGTCAAGAGATGTGAAAAGTTTTTGTTAACTTCTTAAGACACTTATGCGAAAGAATGCAAACTTCGAGTCAAATCAAATAAGTATTTTAGGTCTGAAACTATGCTGAGGTCAACAAGATATGATATGATAGGGCGTTGGAAATTGACAATAAATTCAATAATATATTCATAAAAACTAAGAATTGAATCAAACTAATAATTAGCATTTCAATCAATTGACGTGAATCCGAGCAGTTCTAAATCCCAATTCCAGTTAAATTAGTTTCTCACTCCAGGCCTAAGTCTATTCAAACATTTCTGATATTTTTAATCCAATTATTAATTTAGAGAAAGTAAAACAAACCGAGAATTGAAAGTCAAATATTGATTAAGTTATGAAATAATAAAATTTAATCAAAACTTCTATTGATTAGAAAAAAAATCCCAAAATCTAACTATACTTTAGCTGTAATCTGAAAAAATAATTATTTAATTAAAATTAGAGAAAATATTATTTTAAGTAAAAAATATGCAAAAACTGTTCGTTAGTATAAATTAAGTTTTATATTTCAAAAAATAATTTAGAAATTGATTGTAATTTAAAGTTCGTTTAGATAAAGCCGGGCCCGGCATGAATAGCCGGTGTTTAGTAGGCTGTCCTTCAAAGTTAGCGAACATTAAGCAATGAATGTATTAAATATGAATTAGAGTCGAAATGAACGACAATCTCATTAATAGATTAAAACAAATGAATGGTTGCATAGATTGAAGTCAACTCTGAAACTAAACTTAATTACAAAAACGATTAACACGTTTTGCAGTTTAACCACTCATTGAGAGGCAAACAATCAATCAATTCAATTGATTCATACGTTTTTGAGGTCAACGCAATGTCATAATTGAATGGCAAATACAAATTGTAATTTAATTGTTACTAAATTACATACAAAACATACAAAATAGGATAAAATATAACTAAAATCAAAGTTAAAAATTCAAAACAAAAAACCGATAATTACTTTATGGAAGTAATGGTAGAAAATGTTTGCTCTCCTGAGCCACATATCGATGCACAGAACCAATGGCCAGAGTGTCTGAGCGACGCATATAATGATCACCGAATAAAACGCCGAAGAAGTTAGAACTGATGTGAACGACGAGTCTTGAAATTTAAATACTTTCTGAAACCAAACGACTGATTGTGACAACACATCCATTACTAACACACTATTGGATGAGTCGATCGAAAGTCTGCAAATTGTTTACAAAAACTTTTTTTTTGATTTATTTTTAAATTTTTTGTTTAGTTTTGAGTTTTGAGAACAGTGTGAACTTTACTCTTACGCGGTTTAGTACCCAAATGCGAGCTTGATAGTTTTTTAATTACTTTTTTTCTTTATCAAGAGTAGATGTTTTAATAGTAAAGTTCAATAATAAAAAATTTCTAAGTTATGCCTACTTTCTGGTAAATGTCAACAATTTTTATGCGTTTCTATAGCAACAAATGATAGATTGGTTTTTGGGTTTTAAAATATTTTTGCGCTTTAATTGAAAACTATTGCTATAATTAATTTCAATATTAATTCAAATTGAGTCATATTTTTGATTATTTTGATTTTTATGATTTATTTAAATATTTTATTAATTTGTATTATTTTGTATGAATAAACAAAACATTAAAAACAAATTATTTATAAATTTTTAAATTAATTTATCGTAAAACTTATCAAACATTTTGACTTTCTTTTAGAGTTTTCTTCAGGTCTTTCATCCAATTGTATTGAATATCTCTTTCCTTTCTATCACTAATTGAATCTAATTTTGAGAAATCAAATAATTTATCGATTTTTTTGCCAATCTTTGATTTGTCAGGTTTTGAAGCGAACTCTTGTTTAAATGGTTTAGATTTTGACCTAAACTTATGAAAAACATTCAAATCTTCGTCCGAATCATCGTTTTCATCAATACTTCGTTTATTAGTTTTAATCCAATTTTCGTTCGCTTTAAGAGAAACTCAAATAAAACAAAAATCAATTTATTATTATTTAATTAAAACTTACTTTTAAACTGAAATCCAATATTTTGAGACTCATTTCGATAATCAATCGCCGATTCATTGAAAAGAACATTAATTCTATGCAAAGAATCGAGTGAACAGAATAGAGCCAATGATATAACTAATCTTAAATTAATGTTTAATTCAATCATAACTTAATTAAATTATATATTAGTTAATTAAAAATATTTTGTGAACAGTCAAACACATAATGAATTTGTATTAAAAAATGCTTAAAATATCCAAATCAGTGTGCAATTTGAGGCAAGTTCTCAGTGTTGCCTCGCGCTGAGTTTTTGCTATTAAACCGCAATTATATTATATTTTTTATTGTAATAAAAAGGTCCAATTGTAAGCGGAATAAGTGTTATTAAAAAATAGTTTTTTGTATTAAATTTTTTTAAAACA